>WBNM01044285.1:996-19475 GCA_013399055.1 Ramphastos sulfuratus | reverse complement strand
GGGGGGGGGGGGGGGAACAACACCTTTCTCAGTGTGTCCAAGTGTGGGAGGGGCAATACCCAGTGCTGTGAGGGCTCATCCAGGTGGGACAGTTGGGGAGCAACGGTGTGGGTTTAGTAGCTACTCCATGTAGCCACAGGGGCAGAGGGTTCAGTGATGGTTTACTTGTCTGGTGAAGTCACTCCAGCCAGGGATGTGGCATGGCATGGTCAGTGCCCTATAAAGTTGCCCCTTCTTGCTTTGTGGGCTTCAGCTTCTGCGTGTGGGCAGAGGGTAAAGCCCAGCAATGAACCTGCTATTGCCATTAGTAGTTCAGGATGACAAAGCTTGAGCACCCTGGCATCCTCTTCTTCCTCAGAGCTGCTCTGTGCTGGCACAGTGCCTGCCCTGGGGAAAAATGCTGTCACCCTCCCCTCTTGCCTTTGTTGTCCCACCCCACCAAGCCAACATGGCAAATGTGCCCAAGGATTGTGCTGCTCAGCAGCTGGAATTCAGTCTGCAAGAGGGCACCTGACCCAGAGGGAGAATGGCCAGAGCTGGGGCTGAGGTGACACAGCACCATGCCCATAATATGTCTATGGGGTGGCAGAAGACCCAAGTACCTTAAAAGGGGATGGAGGAATAGAGGTGTTGGGATGGGAGAATGGAGATATTGGGATGGGGGAAGAGAAGTATTGGGATAGGGGAAGAAATATGTTGGAATAAGGGAATTGGATGGGGGAAGAGAAGAGAATAAAGACATTATTGACTGGATCGTACCCTCTGCCAGCCCCACGGCCAGCACTGATAGCAGAGCCCCTATTACAGTTAACCCTGAACCATTCCAAGTGCTCTGCAGAGTGCTTGACACTTTCTGCCCAGGCCTTGGGCCAGGAGCTGATGGAGCAGAGTCCTACTACTACATCAGGAGACCAAGAAGAGGAGGGAAGTTTGCTCTGCTACATTTACCACTGCTCTAACACATCCACTAACGGTTTACAGCCCATGGTGGGGGTCACTTTACACCACTGCAGGACTTAGATATGAAAAGAATCCAACAGAGAAATAGTTTACAGCTATGTACAGTGAGAGCAACCCCCTAGGGGCTTGCTGGGTGTATATACATGAGTGTAGATTGGCACAGTGGCAACCACTCCAGCGTTGTGTTTGCTTGCAAGGACCATGCATCAGTGCTGCCTGTGGGGCTTTGCTCTTGCAGATCCTTGGCTCAGACTCCCCAGGGACAGAGGGTCAAAGAGGCAAAACAACCAGAAGTGGAGGCCATTTGGATACATATGGTCCCAAGAGAGGAGGGCAGCAGGTTGATACCTTCTGCTGTGTTTTCTAGCCTGTCTGCATCTCAGGAGAATGATTTCTCTTATAAAATAGAATATCTTATACATTCAACCAACAGTTCAGCCAGTTTGGGGTTGATTTTCCTTTTACCTTTTCCTCTCCAATTTGTGCAAGACAAGAAATGCAGCTCTGGATCCCCACCTGCTTCCTGCTCTCTGGTGCCATTGGAGTCAGCTCTCAAGAGAAGCAGGGGGTTCCCCTACCTTGGACAGTTTTAAGACTCAGCTTGACAGGTTGCTGGGCCATCTCATTTCAACTACACTATCACCTAGAAAGGTTGGCCCAGATGACTCTTGAGGTCCCTTCCAACCTGTCATTCTGGGATTCTGTGTCCCCATGCAGTCAATGAAAGGATAAACCCTGGAAACTGGGATCTGGTGACAGATGTAGTATCCTTTTTTTCCCCCTCTGATGTATCATGTAAAAGCCAGCAAATGTTGTAAACAGAGGAAGTTGGTGTTTTGGTTTTTAAATTCCTTGTTCAACCAGTACCTCTAATTAAGCCTAACCAACCCCCGAGTCATGCAGGTTAAATGAATTCTGAAAACAAAGAGACACCAGAAGTCCCATCAGGATGCTCCTGCCAACCCATCTACGCAGCAACTGTACTGCAGCCAAGCAAATGGGATTCCTGGAAATGCTACATGAGCTCTGCCTATTGCTTATCTAATTAGAGATGACATTTCACTGTCACTGCTGTGCATTCACTGAGGAAAATTCCTCTCATTAAAACAAAAAAAGGAAGGAACAAGGAGAGTCTAGCTCAGTTTTCTGCACGCAACAAGTACCTACCTGCTGATCAGTGTTGCATGTTTGGACAAAGGTTTGTGTTTAGCACCTTGTAGTTGTTGAGAGAAAGGGATCACTGCATCCTCAAGTGTTGCTGCATCCTCATCCTGAAGGGTTACTGCATCCTGAGGGAATGCAAACCCAGCCCTAGGATGAACACATGGGCAAAGCCAGTGATACTCTCTTGCTCAAAGCCGTGGGCAGCTTCTTTAAACAAGCTCTCTGCCCTCCCTTGGCTTTCCCTGGTGTTTGTTAACGCTAAAATAAAGGCGAGAAGCATTCTCTACACTTGAAAAAGACACTTCTGTACAGAGGAGGCAAAGGTTGACCAGCAGCAATAGAGGTGGGGGAATGGGCTGTACTTCAAGCAAATGGCATTCATCCCCCAAACCAAAAACACCCTAAAAATCCGAATATTTAAAGAGCAAAAGAGAGCTTGTTCTGGGAGAGGAGGTGCTGGGTTGGTATCCCTCTAAAAATACACCTAGGTGGGTCGTGCACTTGGGCTTTGTGACTGCTGAGTGGAGCTTAAGAGGTTGAGAGAAACAATCACTGAATGTCTTCACGTTGTGGTGTGGTAAAGATCCCCTTTGCTCCAGCACATGCCTTGGGGAAATGAGATTTGGCCAAGATCCTCTTGGAGCAGATGGATGTAAAGCGAATACTCCATTGAGTGAAGCCTGATGCTACGGATCGGCTTTGCAGGCAGAACAACACCACGTTGGTAGCACTGCTCTGACACATCCTGCTGCGATTCATCCTGGGGAGAAACCAGTTTGATAACACCTTGCTCGAAGAAGAAGGTCCAAATCCATGTGGCCAAGTGGCTTCAAGGAAAGCAACATGTCTAAATGACAAAAAAAATCCTTCAACAAATGACCTGTAGCTTCACTTCTGTTTCAAAACCTTTGAGGGACGCAGAAAGCTTTTTGAGAAACCTGTACTTCAAATGCAGCTGGACCTTCTGACGGTGATCAAGCAGGGAAAGAGAGTGGAAGAAGTTAACCCATCACCTTCAACAGGCTGCTGGTACCAAATCAGGGTTTGGAAGGAAAACAAAACCAAGAAGCCCACCCTGAATATGACTCCAACACAGCTTTTTGCATCTGGGAATGGGTGCTGCTTGCGCAGCTGTGCCTGCCAAGCCAGCAGTTCCTGGTGGGTGCAGCTGTACTTCATGCTGTATGTGGGTGTTCAGCCTTCATTACATTAAAATTCCTCTTTGGCCCCATCTCTGTAAGTTCTGACAAGTCCTAAACCCATGAATAACCCAAAGTGCTTGGTTTTGTAGGAAGAGTTGCTTCTGCTTTCTCTGAAGGCCAAACGTTCCCCTCAGACCACAGGTTACATTAAAAAGAGCCAATGTCAGCCCCCTCCATGGAGCGTCCTCTTGCTCCCCAGCCTCCCAAACCATCAAAAGGGCTTTTCTGACCTGCTCCCTTTGCCCTCTGGCAGTGCCTTGCAGATGACACTGTTTGTGTTTTTGCATCTGCATCCGGGCCGGCTCACTTGGTCGTAGCATCTCTGGGACAGCTTGACGCAGCCGGTGGCTGGCAGGTAGCAGAGCAAGCAGGGGAGCACCAGGGAGAGGGCACTCATGAAGGACCAGCGGGCACAGCAGTTTGAGTGGGAGCAGGAGCAGGGGTGGTCGGCACACGTGCCCTCGTCATCCTCATTGGTGCAGTGGTAGAAGATGCCCTTGACGAGACACATGCAGGTGGAGTAGTTGACCAGGTTCTGTGCCGAGCAGAGGCACCCTTGGTTGCACACCCAGCACGAGGGCAGAGTCCGGGGCAAAGCGCACTCCTTGCACTTGCACTTCCCGCAGGCTTCGCACAGCAGAAAGTGCTTGTCCAGTTCCTGAGACACAGGTTCCTTCAGGTCCAGGGGCTTGCAGTTGATCGCCTTGGGCTGGATGCGGACCGCTCTGGGGGACGACTGCTCTGCCACGGGTGCTGGAGCCATGTGGTCCAAGAGCCTTTGGTCAGAAGATGTGCTGCTGCTGCTGCTGATGGAGCTGGGGCGTCCACTGAAGGAAATCCAGGGGTGAGTGACGTCCTGCTCGCAGCGCTGGACCTGCTGGGTGGTCAAAGCCAGTTCGTGGGGGGCTCGAGGGTGCTTCTGAGCAGCTGCCAGCTGGGAAGCGGTGGGGTGGTCGGTGTAGTCGTTCTCCACGTGAGTTGCCTTCATCTGGTCAATGGGCAGGACGGTGAGGGGATGCTGCAGCCGCCCGTAGGGGATCCGACTGTCCAGCAAGGGCTGGACCATCATGGAGTTGGGGACAACGGTGATGCTGTGGGGAATCCGGGGCTCCATGGATGAAGCAGTCTGAGCCAGGGTGAGAAATCTGCTCTTACGTGTTCTGGAGGAGGGAAAGGAGAAAGAGAAGTGGTGGGGGAGAGAAAGAGCAGGTGGTTAATGAGGAACCCTGCAACACCTGCCCACACAGGACCTTCAGCTGGGGCTGGTTATCATGCAGAAGATTTTAAGAGGTAGAATTTGTGACCAGGGGAGGCAAAGCACTTGGCCAGGTGCAAAGTGCATCTCTCCTGCTGTGCTTCTCTTCCTAACCTTGTGGCCAACAGGACCAGGGAAGTGATTGTCTGTACTGGCACAGGTGAGGCTGCCCCTCAAGTACTGGGTTCAGTTTTGGGCCTGTTACTCCAAAAAGGACATTGAGGGGCTGGGGTGAGTCCAGAGAAGAGCGACAAAGCTGGTGAAAGTTCTGGAGAAGAGGGCTGGTGTGAATGGTTGGGAGAACTGGAGTGACAAGTCTGGATAACAGGAGGCTGAGGGAAGACCTCGTTGCTCTCTACAACTCCCTGCAAGGAGGTTGGAGTGAAGTGGAGCTTGGTCTCTTCTTCCTAGTATCAGGTGATAGAAGGAGAGAAAATAGCCTGAAATTGTGCCAGGGGAAGCTTAGGTTGGACATAAAGAGCAATTTCTTTTCTGGTCAGGCATGGGAATGGGCTGCCAATGGAGTCACCACCCCTGGAGGTGTTCAAGAAACATGTGGATGTGGCACCTAGGGATGTGGTTTAGTGGGGATGGTGGTGTTGGGTTGATGGTTGGACTCAATGATCTCAGAGCTTTTCCAGCCAAAGCAATTCTCTGATTCTAGTGTTGGGAACTGCAGGCTCCTGAAATGCCTATTCATCTGTTTTACTGCTCATCTCGGGGTTACTGGTGGATGTTCACCTGTAACTTTGTCACTAAACCACCTGAAATGACTCATCTAAGGTTTGAGGGCTTTCCCTGATTGACCCTGGTACTAAAATGCAAAGTCATGGCTTGTTGGGAGCCTTGGCTTGGTACAAAGATGCTTTGGAATGTGGGGCTGAGACCTGATTAACTGGAAACCCTCTGCTCAGAAGGGAGAAGGCAGAGCAGGAGGTGAAGGACCATGTGCAGAATGAGTACCAAAAATGGGTTTGTACTGATGGCATTTTAAAGGTGAGCTTCAGCAAGAGAGACTTTGTGTCCAGAGGAGGGATGGGAGTGAAGAGTCTTGTTTGGCTGTCTTTGATCCAGAGGCTTTAGAACCATTGGATCACAGAATCATTTTGGCTGGAAAAGACCTTTAAGATCATCAAGTCCGTTCTCTACCAAGCCTGGGGCTAACTATGTCCCTCATCACCCCACACTGCCTTTTGAAACACCTCCAGGGGTGGGGATTCAACAACTTCCCTTGGGCAGCCTGTTCCAGTCTTTAAGAACCCTTTCAGTGAAGAATTTTCTTATAATGTCCAACCTAAACTCCCCTGGTGCAACCTGAGGCTGTTCCCTCTTGTTCTAACATCTTCCCAGAGAGAAGAGAAGGGCCCTCATTGTTCTTGCCAACCCAGAAAGTGCCTGCAGGAGGGAGGCTTGGCTGCAGTGAGGACTTATCCTATCTCCATCAGAAACCACTGCTTTACAGGACTGCTTCCAGCTATAGCATGGAAGTGGAAGCTCTTTCTCAGATCTTGGCTAATTGCAACCAGAGTGGGAGCAGATGAGCAGACCACACAGAGGTCAGGTTGATGTGTCACCTCACACAGGTAATTAGGCACTCCTCTTCCAAACACTAAGTGAACTGGTGGGTGAGAAGCTGGACATGAGCCAGCAATGGGCACTCGCAGCCCAGAAGGTCAGTGTCATCTTGGGCTGCCTCAAAAGCAGTGTGGCTGGAGATGGAGAGAGAGGATTCTGCCCCTCTGCTCTGGTGAGACCTCACCTGGAGTGCTGTGTCCAGGTATGAGACCCTCAACTCAAGAGGGACAATGGAGTGTCTCTCCAGAGGAGGGTCCAAAGAAAGCCACAAAGATGACGGGAGGGCTGTGGCACCTCTACTACGGGGACAGACTGGGAGAGTTGGCACTGTTCAACACGGAGAAGGATCCAGGGAGACCTCAGAGCTGCATTTCAATATCTGAAGAGGACCCCCAGGAAGGCTGGGGAGGGACTGTTCAGAAGGGCCTGTGGTGACAGGATGGGGGACAGCAGCTTGAAACCGGAGCAGGATGGATTTCGGTTGGACGCGAGGAGCAAGCCCTCGGTGCCTTCCAAGCCCTGCAGCCCGCGGATCCGCAGGAGCGAGTCGGAGCGCTGTTTACTAGCTGTTGTAGCTAAGCTGCCTGCTGCTGCACTTTCTGGATTCATTGAAAGAGTGCAATTTCTCCTGGAGCCCATCCAAGGATTCAGCGGCGGCGTAGGACAAGAAACCACAGGAAGTAACTAAACTTAAATCAAAGAACGGAAATGGCTGGGTTCAGATTTAGAAAGTGCACATTGTTTGCTGCTGGATGTGCCATTTCCTCACGGGGTGACCTTTATTCATAAATAATATCGTGCTGGGGAGCAGTTTAAAGAAGTAGGGAGCAAAGCTGCAGAGCCAGTTGTGGGATGGGAAAAAGCTTCTGGGATGGAGAGAAAGGAAATGGTGAAGGGCTTGAGGCGCTGCCAGCTGTTGGTGTTCGGACAAACAAATTAACCTTTTCCAGCAGCACCAAAAGCTTGAAAACAGCCAGGGAAAAACTGCACCCAACTAAAGCAGCCTCAAATTGTGCTAAAGATGGTCTAGGCTGGATGTGAGGAACAATTTCTTCCCCAGATGAGGACTGGAGCACCTGTCCTATGGGGACAGGTCAGGAGAGTTGGGGCTGTTCAGCCTGGAGAAGAGAAGGCTCCAGGGAGACCTTAGAGCAGCCTTCCAGTACCTGAAGGGGCTACAGGGGAGATGGGGAAGGACTTTTTGCAAGGGCTTGCAGTGCAATGGCTTTGAGCTGGAAGAGGGGAGATGTATACTGGAGATTAGGAAGAAATCCATTACAGTGAGGGTGGTGAGACACTGGAACAGGTTGCCCAGGGAGGTCCCAGATGCCTCCTCCCTGGAGGTGTTCAAGGCCAGGCTGGATGAGGCCTTGAGCAGCCTGGGCTAGTGGAAGGTGTCCCTGCCCATGGCAGGGGGTTTGGAACTTAAATGATCTTTCAGGTTCCTTCCAACCTAAACCATTCCACGATTCTAAGAAATGGGTTGTCAAGCCCAGGCTGCCCAGAACAGTGGTGGAGTCCCCATGGCTGGAGGGGTTCCAAAGACATGGAAATGTAGTGCTGAGGTGACCTGGCAGGGCTGGATTAATGGCTGGACTCTATGATCTTAAAGGTACCTTCCAACCCCAATGATTCTGTGATTCTAACCAAGCCACCCAGAGATGTGTGTGTGAGAGGCTTCATCTACGTTCCAGGAGCACATCCCCCACTGAACACAACCCACGTGGACCATGAGCTAACCCTGTGTTTTTGGAAGGAATAAGGGAAGTGTGTTTTTACCCACAGAAAAATGTTTCTAGAGCCCACTATTATAATCTGGAAATCATTGCTTTGATGGATCACTTGGCACTGGAGGGCTTGAAAACCTGCCAGTTCTCCTGGGATCAAGAGCAGAGCGGGCTGAGGCTGGGGAGCAGAGGGCAGGGTGGCACAGGCAGCATGGCACATGCCACCTCTGCATGCTGGCACTGCATCCTGCCCTCTGGGCTCCTTCTATCCACTGCAGAGGAGGAGATGGAAGAAGCTTTATTGAGCAGTGAGGGTGATTATTGTCATGCACTCCTTATGCTGATTCTCTTCACCAGTTAAAATCCTCTGCTGGGTTTTGGCCATTGATGTGAAATGTTTTTTATTTTATTATTCATAGCTCATTGACTTGAGGAACAAGAGAGTGTTTAGAGCATTTATTGCTAGTTGCTATGTGTAAAAATTAGGATGATAGAATCATTTTGGTTGGAAAAGAACTCTAAGATCACTCAGTCCAACTGTCAGCTTAACATCACTGTGGCCACTAAACCATGTCCCCAAGTGCCACGTCCACATGTTTCTTGAACACCTCCAGGGATGGTGACTCCACCATCCCTGGACTCAATAGAAGTCTAAATCCCAATAATCCCTGTGGTCAAAATCCCACTTAAAAAGAAGTGATGATTCTGACAACAGAATGCACACAGAGGGGGAAAATTCTATTTTCTTTTGCACATCAGAATCCAGGTTGATGAGCCATGAGAAGTTTAGGTGGACACAATGAACAATTTCTTTCCCAAAAGGGTTGTCTAGGCCTGGCCCACGCTGCCCAGGGCAGTGGTGGAATCCCCATCCCTGGAGGGGTTTCAAAGCTGTGGTGCTGATGGATGTGGCTTAGCAGCATGGACTGATGGTTGGACTTGCCAGTCTCTACCAACCAAAATGATTCCCTGATTTGGTGATTTTATGACATAAAAAGCACTCACTGCAAGCCAGAGTTCAGCAGAGATATCAGTGATGCATCTCCTAGGTGCTCTGCTTGCAGGAAGACTTGGATGTCACAGGAGTTTTTGGGTGGGTTTTGTGCTTAGTTTGGTTGTGTGTGGGGGTTGGTTTTGTTATGTTGTGTTTCGTTCTGGGGTTTTGGTTTGGTTTTTTTTCTTTAAATTATTATTATAAGGAGAGAGCTGCAGCTGTCTTGGCTGCTGAGAGGAAGTGCAGCAGAGCTGACATTAGATGGAAGGTAGGTGGAGGAAATGGTGGGATGCTGAGCAGTGGTGTTCTGAGCCTCTCTGCTCCCTTGTGTCCCCTGCCTTTGCTACCTCTCTCGCTCTGAAGTAACCTCTGCACCCTGAGGCTGGAGTGCCGTGGAGGGCAGCCTGTCCTCCCAAGGAACAAGTGACAGGACAAGAGGAAGCAGCCTCAAGTTGCACCAGAGGATGTTTAGGTTAGGTTGGAGATTAGAAGAAACTCCTTCACTGAAAGGTTTCTCAAAGACTGGCAGAGGCTGCCCAGGGAGGTGCCTGAATCCCCCTCCCTTGGGTGTTTCAGAGAGGCAGCAATGTGGTGCTGAGGGGATGTGGTTTAGTCTCAGCCCTGGTGGAGTCAGGATGGTTGGACCTAGTGATCTTAAAGGAAAATTCTGTGTTTCTGTCCTGGAAACAGCACCCAGGAGCTGGAGCTTTGGCTTTCCATTAGCTCTGGAGCTGCATGGTCCAGCAGCAGCAGTGACATCCCTGGAAGTTATGTCATCAGATTAATTTGGAGAAGGATTAGAGCCATAGGCCCTCTGAGAACACCCAAACCCCAGGGACACAGACATGGCCATATGCAGACAGACATTAAAGGTGGCTTAGCTGAGATAATGCTAATCAGGATTGCAGAGTTAATTATCCCAGAAGGGAGTCAAACTCTAGTCTGAAGCCCCCACTTTAGGACAGGGAATGTTGGAAATTGTTCATCAGCTTCTGATTACAATTCAGCTTCAAACTGTCATTCTAACAGGAGAACTGTTCCTGCAGAGCAAGGCAAACTCATCTCCCCTGCAGATATTTGACCACTGGACCTACTTGAATAAAATGTTGTGGGACTTGCTCCAAGAAGCACATTGAGGGGCTGGAGCAGGTCCAGAGAAGGGCAACAAAGCTGGTGAAAGGTCTGGTGAACAGGGCTGGGGAGAAGCAGCTGGGGGAAACTTGGGTAACAAAGCTGGAGAAAAGGAGTCTGAGGGGAGACCTTCTGGCTCTCTACAACTCCCTGACAGGAAGTTGCAGCCAGGTTGGGACTGGTCACTTCTTCCATGGAACAAGTGATAGAACAAGAGGAAGTGGCCTCAAGTTGCTCCAGGGGAAGTTGTGGGTTGACATGAGGAATAATTTCTTCCCCAGAAGGGCTGTCCAGGCCTGGACCAGATTTCTCAGGACAGTGGTGGTGTCCTCATCCCTGGAGGGGTTTAAAACAAGTGGAGATGTGGTGCTGAGGGATGTGGTTTAGCCTCAGCCTTGGTAGAGCTAAAGAATGGTTGGGTTTGATGCTCTTAAAAGTCTTTCTCAACCAAGATGATTTTATGCTTCTCTGACTCTAAAAACCTCTGGAGCAAAGACAGCCAAACAAGACCCAGCTCTCCTCATTCCCAGCCCTGCTCTGGACACAAAGTCTCTCTTGCTGAGGCTCTCCTTTCAAACACCACCAATACAAACCCTACCCAGGTTTGCTGCACATGGTCCTTCACCTTCTCCTCTGCCTTCTCACCTCTGAGAAGAGGGCTTCCAGTTGACTGCTCTCATGTCTCCAACTGCTCCTAAGAGCCACAAATTTCTGATATTTATGGAATTTTCCAAGGACCATGGCTGTGTTGCTGCTGCTGCTGCTGGTCTTGTCGCCAGAAGTTCCAGCAGTGCAGCAAGATTGGTGGTGACAGATCCAGGTCAAACATCTCCAGTGCTGAGCTAGAGAGTGGTGTTTGTTCTGGGAGGAGGTTTCTCCTCCATGGGGATCTGCCTGGATGACAGGGATGATATTTTATGGTGTGGTTGATTCATTTTTTTTTTTTTTTCTTTTTTTGCCTGTGTGCTTCCACTGGCACCTGCCTTAAGCACATCTAAGCTTTATGCCTCCATCCCAGGAGAAGAATTCTATCTCTCATGGTAAAGAAGAAGAATTCAGTCAGCTTCTTAGGTTAGGGGCTTGTGATGGTTCAGAAGCAAGCCAAGAAGCTGGATTGCTCCTGTGAAGTCCTACAGGTTGAGCTGTGCCTGTCTGGGTCCATGCACAGATCCCAGTGACTTCCCTGACAGATCCTTTGGGACATCATAACTTGACCTCTTGTGGTTGGTGCATTCCCCAGAGGGCAAAAATGAAGCCACAACCAGTCTGAAACTATTCTGGATTGACTGGAACAACACAAGCAAGGCAGCCTTTGAAATGCAGGTGGCTTGCAGGCAAACCCCAGGATGCCCTGTGACTGTTCACAGGAGGGTCTGCTAAGATGTCTGCTCAGCAGTAGGAAAGCTCATCCTCACTCCAGAACTAGGACACCAGTTCCTTCCCCTCCCCACCAGGAACCACCTCTACCTGTTACCAGGCACCACTGACAAGAGTCTGGCCCCAGCCTCTTGCCCCCCACCCTTCAGCTCTCGCAGAGCATTGAGCAGATCCCCTCTCAGGCTTCTCTTCTTCAGGCTCAACAGCCACAGAGCTCTCAGCCTTTCCTCCTCCAGGTGCTCCAGGCCCCTCAGCATCTTTGGAGCCTCCACTGGACTCCTGCCAGTGGTTCCCTGTCTTTTGAACTGGGGAGCCCAGAACTGGAGCCAGTGTTCCAGATGCGGCCTCATTAGAGCAGAGCAGAGGTGGAGGAGAACCTGTCTCAACCTCCTGGCCACACTCTTCTTAGTGCACCCCAGGATACAATTTGCCTTCTTGGCCATGAGGGCACATGGCTGGCTCACTGCTGTGATGTTGGTGTTGTGAACAGATCTTCCCTTTCATAGATTCATAGAATGCTTTGGGTTGGAAGAGACCTTCAAGATCATCCAATTCTAAGCCTCCTGCCATGGGCAGGGACACCTTCTGCTAGCCCAGGTTGCTCAAGGTCTCATCCAACCTGGCCTTGAACACCCCTACAGACAGGGCAGTTGGGTGCTGCCTGCAGGCACTGACTTAATTGCTCAGTTTGAACACAACAAGATGTGTCATTTCATGAGGACTGTAGATCTGAAAAGGACAACTAGAAGATGAGAGAAAAATGAAGTGGAAAAGGAGTTTTAAGGTACCGAAGCCCCATAGATTTCCCAAAGTTACCAAACTTGATGCAGTGCCAGAATCATCCCCTGCCCCAATCCAGCCTGGCTTCAAATTGCACTTTGAGGGGGGAAAAAAAAAATCCCCCCTCAGAATCCCTGTAAACAGGATTAGCTCATCTGTGACCATCAGTGGCTGTTAATTACAGCATCAGCACAGGCACCAATTCACTGCCTCCAATTGTCCAGGCAATCTTCTGACAGTGTGCATCAGGAACAAAAATCTGTGAGGAAGTTCTGACACTGGGAGGGCTTCCTTCTGAAATTCTCACAGGATCGTGGAATTGTTTAGGCTGGAAAAGATCTCACAGGTCATGGAGTCCAACCACTAACCCAACACTGCCAGGTCACCACCAAACCATGTCCTTCAGCACCACATCTCCACAGCTTTGAGACCCCTCCAGAGAAGGGGGTTCCATCACTGCCCTGGCAGCCTGGGCCAGGCTGCAACAACCCTCAAGGGGAAGAAATTGCTCCTCATGCACAAACTAAACCTCTCCTGGTGCAGCTTGAGGCCATTTCTGCTCATCCTATCACTTGTTCTGTGGGAGAAGAGACCAACACCACCTGTCTCCCACCTCCTTTCAGGGAGCTGTAGAGAGCAATGAGGTCTGCCCTTAGATTCCTCCTCTTTAGATTAAACAACCCCAGCTCCCTCAGCTGCTCCTCACCAGACCTGTTCTCCAGACCCTCCCCAGCTTTGCTTCTCTTTGGATCTGCTCCAGCCTCTCAATGTACTTCTTGGTGTGAGGGGCCTAAACTTGAAGCCAATATTTGAGCTGTGGCCTCACCAGTGCTGAATACAGCAATCCTCACCCTGGTCCTGCTGGTCACACCATTGCTGATCCAAGCCAGGATGATGGTGACCTTCTTGGCTACCTGAGCACACATTGGTTCACCTTCAACTGCTGTCAACCAACCCACTCAGCCAGTTTCCAGCCACTGCCCCAAGCCTGGAGCATTTTTTGATTTGGTGTGACCCAAAAGAAGAAATGCCAACTAACTCCCACTGAGAGAGAATTTCTCCTCCCCTGTGCCATGGGGAGATCACACAGCTGCTCACCACATCCAGTCTTCTGGTCAGAATAGATTTCTTTCCAAGGGGGTGAAATTGGTTTCACAAGCCCAGTTCCTCACTGCACAGCAGCCTTTGGTTGAGCTCCTCACCAAGATATTGCCAATTTAAAATGACTCTTGCCCTGGTAGATAATGACATGTCCTAGAGTTGTAGGGAACCAACTGTTGTTTTAAAATGCTTTTGGTATTATTTCAGACTCAAAAGGCCTGTAAGGTCCTTCAGTCAAATTAAATAAAAATGTAATCTTATGCTCTAATGGGATTCTGGATTTGCCCACATCAGGTTACAGGAAGCTCCATCCTGGTGGACATTTCCATGAGAAAGCCCCAGTAAGGGTCATTCCATCAATGTACTCAGGACAAGTCTCAGATTCACAGACTCATTTTGGCTTGCCTTCTGTTGTGCCTGAACGGCATCAGTGTCAGGGAAGAGCCATTTGCATCAGCAAAGCAAACCTCCTCCTGGGACTGCTGGTGCTGGTGGCCCCTCTCCTGAGTCTGGGCCTGTGCCCTGTAATGCTGGCTTGCTGCAGAACACACCAGTGGTGTGGTTGCTGTGGTGGTAGTGGGCAGCTCTAGGACACCTGTCCTGGTTGGGATGGAGAGTGATGGTATGGGAAGAGCTGCCTTCTTATGGCAGNTGCCTTCTGTTGTGCCTGAACGGCATCAGTGTCAGGGAAGAGCCATTTGCATCAGCAAAGCAAACCTCCTCCTGGGACTGCTGGTGCTGGTGGCCCCTCTCCTGAGTCTGGGCCTGTGCCCTGTAATGCTGGCTTGCTGCAGAACACACCAGTGGTGTGGTTGCTGTGGTGGTGGTGGGCAGCTCTAGGACACCTGTCCTGGTTATAATGGTCCTGGGTGGGATGGAGACTGATGGTATGGGAAGAGCTGTCTTCTTATGGCAGCAGAGGAAGGCAAACTTGAATATTCAGTCAGAATTTTTGATCACAGGTTCCCCAGAACTCTCCCAGTGTGGAAGCACCACAAGTTTTTGTGAAGAATAGATGGACAAATAACCACAGAGTAATGGAAGGTCAGGCCCTGACTGGTACCAGCGAGAGCCATGCACTGGGGTTGAGGTAAGGCCTGGATTACTTGTCTGGAGTCTTGCTGTGGGTCAGTGATGGTGAGGGGACAGAGCAGAGACTCCTGAATCTTGTCACCTAACAGCTGGGTCACACCTCCTCTTGGTTACCATGGTGCTAGACCTGTTCTTGTCCCTGCACCGGCTGAGTGACAGCATCTGAAGGAGATGTGACAACCACTTTATGAACCTCTGGGGAGCAACAGCTGCAGTCAATGTGCCGCAGAAATCCGCTTATGTTCTTTGCTATGTGGGACACAGGAATTTCTGACACAGTGGGGCACCAGGAAGGAAACAAACAACAACAAAAACCCCAATAGAATCTTTACAGAAGTCTGGATACAAAGAAATGATCCTAAATGGAGACAACCTCCTTTGGGGTTGGGTATTTGGTGTATGTCAAGGGCTGGACAAGTCAACACTGCTCAGAATCATAGAATGGTTTGGGTTGGAAGGGACCTTAAAGACCATCTAGTTCCAACCCTCCTGCCATGGGCAGGGACACCTTCCACTAGCCCAGGCTGCTCAAGCCCCCATCCACACTGGCCTTGCACATGTCCAGGGAGGGGGCATCACAGCCTCCCTGGGCAACCTGTTCCAGTGTCTCACCACCCTCACTCTAAAGAATTTCTTCCTAATCTCTAGCCTCAATCTCCCCTCTTCCAGCTCAAAGCCGTTGCCCTCATCCTGTCATTACAAGGCCTCGTAAAGGGTCCCTCCCCAGCTGTCCTGTAGCCCCTTTCAGGTACTCCTCAGAGCCTTCTCCTCTCCAGGCTGAACAGCCCCAGCTCTCTCAGCTTGTCCCCATAGGGGAGGTTCTCCAGCCCTCTAATATTCATGGCCTCTTCTCGACCTTCTCCAACAGTTCTACATCCTTTTCATGCTGGGACCACCGGAACTGGATGCAGAGCTCCAGGTGGCATCTTACAAAAGCAGAGGGGGAGAATTGCCTCCCTCATCCTGCTGGTCACGGGCAACCAGTGCAAAATCCCTCTGATTTATGCCTGTTTTTATTCTATTCCTACTTAGAATATTCATGGCTGTTCCCTCTCCTCCGGTGGTTTGGTTACAGAGTCTGGAAAACCTTCTCTAGAAAGCCTTGCGCACTGCTGCATTGCCTGTTTGCAGGGACGAGCACAAATCCTGCCTTGCTGGCTTCAGCATGGTGCTGGAGGCCAGGATGCACCAACAGCCTCCACTTCCTCCCCCTGATTAGGTGGGGAAAAAAGGGAAATACCCAAGCTATGCATTGACAACAGAGCTGGGGGATCTGATATAAGAGCTAGCAAAAGGTGCGTGCAAGGGGAAGAGCTCTAGGGCTTCACAGTGTGGAGCTGGGAGGAACTGGGAGCTGCTGGCTGGGGCTCAAGAGAAGGATCAATAAAGCCCCGGGGGAAGGAGGAGCTGGTGATAAGGCAACAAATTCTGCTATTGCCTTTGTTTGGCACAAAGGATATCCTCTTGTCCAGAGCTACCAGCAGTGACAGGGGACACCCCGATGGGAATCAAAAGGTTCAATAAAAGCTTTTAATGAGGGAAGAGGACACTTGGAGTTAAGGGAGACTGTCCAGTGGGCCCATCTGCAGTGCGTGGTTCAGAATCATGTATAAATGGTGAATTAAGAATATATGTCCTTAAGAATGTATGTCCTTCTCTGGACAAAATTATTTTGGATACAAGGAAGCTGGTGAAGGGTCTGGAGAAGAGGTTTGGTGAGGAGCAGCTGAGGGAACTGGGGTTGGTTAGTATGGAGAAGAGAATACTGAGGGGAGACCTTCTGGCTCTCTGCAACTCCTTGAAAGGAGGCTGGATCCAGGTGGGGCTTAGTTTCTTCTGCCAAGTACCAGGTGGTAGGATGAGAGGAAACTGCCAAGTTGCCCCAGGGGAGGTTCAGGTTGGACGTTAGAAGAAGCTTCTTCACTGAAAGAGTTCCCAAAGACTTGAACAGGCTGTCCAGGGAGGTGGTTTTATCCCCATCTCTGGAGGTGTTTAAAAGCTGTCTAGATGTGATGCTGAGGGACATGGTTAAGTGGTGGACTTGGTAGAGTTAGATAATGGTTGGGCTGGATAATCTTAAAGGTCTTTTCCACCCAAAACAATTCTATAATGTTGGAATTCATTAGGACTGAGCTGGGCTGCCTAAATTTTGAGCGGAGCTGTAAATGCTTCAAACAAGAAAGTGGGGTGGGGGTGTGTGTGGGGGTGGAAGAAAGCTCTTTTCCATAAACCATGTACTAATACAAACAAAATATTGCTATTTATTCTTTTTGTTCCCCTCTGTATCAGCCTGACCCAGGGACAGCTGACAGCTAAGCACAGCTAGATTTTTTCTTTTTCTTTTGTGATTACAGAGAAGAAAAAAAAAATAATTAGAAAGCTTGTTAGGGAAACTTGCCATTTTTAAAAGGAGACACTAAATTCCTGCCAGAGCACAGAAATTCAGGAGCTGAGAAATGAGATCTGGAGACTTTCAAGATGCTGGCTCTGTCCAGCTGCAGCCTGTTCCTATGGCATGAATGGATCCAGCACATTTTGGTCCATTCATGTTCAGAGCTCTGGGGACTCCAGTTTCTTAGTTAAGGATTTATTTCTTTATTTAGGATAAGATCATTTATTTTAAGGCCAAATAACTTAGCTTGAGTGTGATCTATTAAGCTAATGGTCCTGAATGTTCACCATATTAGGAGGATTTTATATTTTCTTGAGGATCTAGGTTGTGTTGCATTTTTTTCAAATGACAAAAACCCTGAAAAATGATAAACCCAAGCAATGTCTGTGCAGCTGCTTGCCTAGAAAAAGGCAGTTTTGAAGACTGAGCTGAATATTGTTAATTGTGTATCAATATGATTAATGAATTTTCTGCCTTTTCTGGTGAATATCTAGAAAACTCAGAATTGTGAATTAATTTTTGCTTGGGTGGTGAAATTTATTTCAAATAAGTCTGAGAACAGGATTCTTTCTTTTTTTTTCTTTTTTTTTTTTGGGAGGAGGGGGGGAGGGTAGAAATTGCTTTTTGAGACGTTGCATTTCCTAGTATGGTTTGGGCATTAGTCATGATTCCATGAAACCAGCTTTTGTTTTGCTGTTTTCAGGAAGAGAACAAACAATTTCTGCCCTGCACACATCTCATGGAGGATTTGCAAAGGGCTGTAGCATTCAGAAATTGTCCTTTCAATCCTGCACGACCACTCTAGGGTCCCTTCCAGCAGGAGCAAACACAGCAGCCCCTGGCAAATGGCACATTTATCAACGAGACATCCCCAGTGGGGTTCCAATAACTGAGAGCCACCCCTCCTCCTGCTATCATTCATTTTTATATGGAGAAGGGGGAAGCTAAGTCATCAGGATCATTGTGATTCCCTGCACAAATGGCAGCCCCAAATAAAGAGAAGGGGGGGAAGCCTTAATATTGAGGAAGCTGGGTTTTTTCTTAGCCTAATTACCCAGCAATTCCTGAGCCGATTTTATGACACGCTGTCCCCTGAGCATGGTTTGGTAAAGAAGTTTTAAACAATCTAGAATGTGCCTTTTCTCCTCTGGATAATCCAGGGATGCTTTTCCTGTTTTCTTTCCTTCTCTCTTTCACCCTTTAAGGATAGACTTTGGGGTTATAAAAGATTTAAATCAAGAAATCAGACCCTTGGCTAGCCGAAGGAAAAAAGAGTGAAGCTTTTTTCCTGCTGTGCTGAACGCTGATCTCCACTTGCACTGCCATTTCCAAGGTCTGCAGTCCCAGTCCTGCTTCCCTCTGAGACCTTTGTGCCTCTTACATGCTCCTTTCTGTTTTTTCCATTCCCTTTCTGATAATGAATTTTCAGAACATGTCGTCTCTAGGCTTCTCTTCCTCTGGTGACGCCAGGACTGGTACCAGAGAACAAAATCCTGGCTTATCTTTGCTACGCAGTTGGTGGAGAAGAGCAGCCAAGGCAGGTTTGTCCTCTCTATACCATAGATTTCCTATATCTTCATGGAATGATGCTAGGTACACATCTATAGTGCTTATCTAGCCTTAAAAACAGGGAATCCATCCAGATTTAAACCTGAAGCATCCAAGTGTACCACCAGACAGGGAAGAGAACAGGGATAGAATAAGGCAGCAAGGCCAAAAAGACAGGGGG
>WBNM01044284.1:6959-64988 GCA_013399055.1 Ramphastos sulfuratus | reverse complement strand
TGGGGCTGTTTGGTTTGGAGAAGCCTGAGAGGTGATGTTATTAGCATCTGTAAATACCTGAGGGGTGAGTGTCAGGATGAAGGGGCCAGGCTCTTTTTGGTGCTGCACAGTCACAGGACTAGGAATAACACATACAAGCTGGAACCCAGGAGGCTCCACTTCAACATGAGGAGACACCACTTTACTGTGAGGGAAACATAGCCCTGGAGCAGGCTGCCAGAGAGGTTGTGGAGTCTCCTCTGAAAACTTCCAGGACCTGCCTGGATATGTGTCTGTGTGACCTGCCCTAAGTGATCCTGCTCTGGCAAGGGTGGTTGGACTCAATCTCTGGAGGTCCCTTCCAACTTCTACTATTCTGTGATTCTGTGTGCAGGGTTGGAAGGGATGGGAAGGTGGCTGTTTGTTTGGAAGACGAGGAGTCCTTTTGTCACTGGCTACAGGGGAAGCGTACACAGGGTACCACCACCCAAATGTATAGGTTTGTATCAGTACAGATTTTATATCAATACAGACTTACACAAAATCACAGAATGGTTTGGGTTGGGACCTTTACCCCCCCCCTCCTTTCCATCAAGATTTGTTACACTGTAAATGATTTGGAACGCCACAGCTACCAGCTGCTTTGCTGCAGCAAGGTGTCCCTCTTACCTTGTATTCTTGAACAAGAGCCCATCAATAATAAAAGAATGGGAGGTTGGCAGGGGGCTCTGGAGATGGTTTAGCCTATCTAAAGCCACTACACTCTGGAAAAAAGCATTAGCAGCTATCTATGCTTGCACTTTTCCCCCCACATCCCCACCCTCAAGCACAGTATACTAAAAGTGTTCTCCATGTCCCAAAAATGGATTCTCTCCACAGTGTGCAGCGTTCAGACCACACAGATATGAGCTATTAAGATTATTTGGATCCTGTGCAGGATGGGGTGCTAGCAGAGGGGGTCAGGAAGCTAACACACCTTCTGAGATAGAAGCTGTGCCTTTATATACAAAGGCAGGTAGGCATTTTGTCACTCCAAACTTTATGTATGAAGGTAGGATTTCACGATTCCCTTATCTCCACACTCCTGCTATCTTTTGGGACCACCTGAGACTTACTCAGCTGTGATGCCACCTCCCACTCCCTATACCTGGCTGTGGAATCTGCAAACTCTGTTAAGCCTTTTCCTTGTGGCTATACCTTGGGTCTGAACAAGGGGTGACATACCATTTTAGCAACCCATGTTCTCTCCTCCTTTCACAAGGCCCTGCCTCATTTTAAGCTCAATGTCCAACTATGACCCCTTAAGGGTTTATACTGTAAAGCACCTCTTAGGCAATCTTCCAACAACCTCATGCTACCAATATTTTAACTCTGTGCCACATGAAAGGCATGAAACCCACCAAAAGGACTATAATCGGCTTTAAAGCACAGCCTTCTCCAAATCTGTCTTTGTACACCTGCAGCTTAAAAAAAGTATAGAACTAGGGTTGTTCAGCCTGGAGAAGAGAAGGTTCTGGGGACACCTTAGAGCTGCCTTCCAGTATCTGAAGGGATCCTACAGGAAGGCAGCAGAGGGATTTTTTCCTAAGGGTGTCTAGAGACAGGACAAGGGGGAATGGTTTGAAGCTCAGGGAGAGTAGGGTTAGACTGGGTCTTAGGAAGAAGTTCTTCAGTGGGAAGGTGCTGAGACTCTGGAACAGGTTGCCCAGGGAGGTTGTGGATGCCTCCTCCCTGGGGGTGTTCAAGGCCAGGCTGCATGAGGCCTTGAGCAGCCAAGTCTAGTTGAGAGGCACCCCCTGGGCATGGTGGGGAGGTTGGAGCAGACGATCTCTGAGGTCTCTTCCAACCTGAGCCATTCCATGGCTGGGAGCAGCTAATGAAGACCTAGTAACTTAAATGATATAAAAGTCTTCACCCCTCACACAATGAAGTTTTCCATATTATTGCAGTAGATCTCTGAGGTCCCTTTCAACCTCAACTATTTTAAGACTTCATGAAAACACGGATCCCATTAAGTTCCCCCTGTAACTGGCCTTAACAACACCACCATCTAGTGGATTACAGGAGGAGAAGGGACATTTTGGGTGTGCTCTTGGTGTTTTTTGGTTTTGTTTTTTTTTTTTTAATCGACGACAAAACACCAAGTGATGTCACAGGGTAATTCCTAGTAAAATCAAGAGCATGCAGGTACTGCTTCTCAGTAACATGTTCAAGAAATTTGTCGCTGAAAAGCCACTCCTCCAGCAGCTTGTCCAGCTGATGCGACAGGGACATGGACACACAAGAGCTGCTTCAGATTTTTACTGTTCATCAAATTTTTTTATACTAATCAAGAGATTAAGTGCCAGTAAAATTACTAGCCTCAAATCCTGCATATTTAACAACATAAACCCTTAGAAGCTGAAAGGAGCAAATGCCAGAATCACAGAATGTCAGGGGTTGGAAGTGGCCACCAGAGATTTGAGTCCTAGTTCCATGCCAAACAGGATCACCCAGGGCAGGTCGTATAGGAACACATCCAGGTGAGTCTTAAAAATCTCCAGCAAAGGAGACTCCACAGGCCCCCTGGGCAGCCTGCTCCAGGGCTCCAGCACTCTCACACGGAAGTTTCTCCTTATGTTTAAGTGAAACCACTTGGGTTCCAGTTTGCACCCATTATCTCTTGTCCTATCACTGGGCACCACTGAGAAAAGGCCAGCCCCATCCTTTCACCCCCCACCCTTCATATATTGACCACCATTGCAAAGATCCCCTCTGTCTTCTCTTCTTCAGGCTAAACAGCCCCAGGGCCCAACTACCAGAAAGGACAAAACAAGCCACGATAATTGCAGATTATGCACAGCTATGCTACTGAAGGCCACTCAAGAGGCCAGCCCTCTTCAGAGGCTGAAAGAGTAACTAAGACAAGCTAACAAATTTCACTTAGGTTATGGTAGGAAAGAAGCATGCCCTAATCGCACATTGCTTTACAATATACTGGGGACAAAATACACAGAATCGTAGAATCCTTTTGCCTGGAAAAGGCCTTTAAGGTTATTGAGTCCAACCAGTATCCGACTCTGCCAAGTCCATTGCTAAACCCTCAGCACAGCTCTGCCTCTTTGAAACACCTGCTGGGATGGGGATTTTGCCACCTCCCTGGGCAGCCTGTTCCAGTCTGAAAACCCTCTGTCAACTAGCTCCTTCTAATATCCAACTTAAACCTGCCCCAGTGCATCTCGAGGCCATTTTCTCCCATCTTGTTTCATATGCGAATGGACACCATACAATACAACACAGGGGAAAAAAACACAACATAAAAACCCCAACAACGCACACACAAAAAAACAAACAAACAAACAACGAAAACCACAAAAACAAACAGCCAAAGGAAAGACGGAGAACATTTAACGCTGAAGAAAACCATGGTTATGTCGCCCCACTCCGGATGCCTAGCAAGAATTCCCCGAATCATTTCGGCTGGAAAAGCCCTTCAAGACCTTCGCTCGCAACCATGCCCTAATGCTACCTGCCACAACAGCTCAGGAACGCTGACAGATGCCGGCTTCCCCTTCAGCTTTCCTTACTTCAGGAAAATAAAAATCTCCTTCACTACGACTCTTTTTGCCTCCAAACGCCTCAGGAGTGTTTTTTAAGGGGAACCCACCACGCATTGCCCCTGCCCGCCAACCGGCACAAACAGGAGACACCGCCCCGCTCTGCCCCTTGTCTTTAACCCACGGCGCATGCGCCCCGTCCACCACCGCCCGCCCGCGGCGCACCGTGACGCTCTTGGCGTAAACAAAGCGGTGCACTGTGGGAAGAGGGAACCGTTACGTGCCGGAAGAGGCAGCGTCCATCTTAGGCGCTGGGACGCGTCGCGGAGGTGGGATGGCGGCTGATAGCCGGGAGGAAAAAGGTACTCAGTGGTAGGGATGACGGCAAATACGCAGGTTACGGGGAGGCGCGGCAAACGGTTCGGGCTGCAGGGAGTCCCGTCGCCCGAGCCACCACTTCACCGTGGCCTACTTGGCTCCCGTGCTAGGCCTTCAGTCTGGGAGACGTCTGTGAGAAGAGTGGAGGGGAGATGTACCTAGGAGGATCTCTCCGAGGACGTTTTCATAATCTCATGGGGAAGCGAGTCCTGATTGTATGCTGAGGTTCCGGATGTGTTGGGCCCGTCGTGCCGTTGAGGTGCCCCAGCGGCAGTGGGCTCAGGGCAAGGTGACTTGAGCAGGGGTAGGAGGGACGAGTTGGTGGGTCATAAGTTCAACGTTAACCTGCAGTAACTTGCTGCTAATATCCTTTCGCAGGAAGTATCAGACTTTCTTTGTTTCTGTCCGGATCTCTAGTCGTGCTTTTTTTTTTTTTTTTTTTTTTTTTTTTTTTTTTTTTTTTTTTTTTTGTTTTTTTTTCCGGGGACATTTTTTTTTTTTTTTCCAGGATTGTTTGCCGAGAGACATAGTTACTTTAGCAAGCAGAAGGTGATGCTGGAATATTATTTTGGTGAGGTTTTTTTTCCCGGATTTTTGTAGTCAGTTATGCTTTCTGGGCACTGTGGGTGAATAAGTTTGAATTAAATTATCTGAATGCTTTCAAGGTCATGTATATTCACAACTCTTGCCTTGCTTCTTGTGTGTAGAAGCTGCAGTGATCCACACTTTGTCCAGAAGGTTATATTAGTCATCCCTCACAAAATACTCTATTTGAGGGATAAAAACAAAGTTTAGATGTGGAAGATTGCAGTTTGGCGATCAGTCCAGGTAATAGAAGCGTTATAACAAAGATCAAGAACCACTTTGATGTTGTAGTTTGGTTTCCATTGGTTTGGATTTCTGTTGAGTACGTCACATCAGTGTTTTTGCTTTGTGGATAAATGTCCATAAAACATCTTTGTCAGAATAGTGGAAATTTGCTGTCTTTAATATTTATTGTGAAACTAGATCACCTGAAAAATCCCCACTAGATCTGATCAGAACTGATAAGTGAGATGATTTCTGGTAGTTGATTCTTAAGGGTGGCATGGTAGAACCAGTGGGATACGGTGCTCTCAGATTGTGCTGAAACAAATGTGAGCTACCAGCGTGAATGAGCACTGAAATTGAAGTAATCTATAAATTTCTGCTGTTGACATCTCCAGATTTCTATTTACATAGTAGTGGATATAGTTGAGCTTGGATTTTTTACATTTGGAGTTTGTGGTCCTTTTTACTCCTTTTTTAGTCACTGACAGTGATCAAGTTGTGAGTAGTGGACCAGAAATGTTTTTGTTTCTTACTTTAATTTGCTTTTAATTTCCCATGAAAGGGCTGATTCTGACAATAGCGGGCATTGATGTACACTTGTTTGTAAATTAAATTGTTGCTCCTGTAAACGCAGCATTATTTTTAAGCTCCTTTTGGAACAAAAAGACTAGTTCACTGCTTTTTAAAAGTGGAAATAAATCCTACATACCCTTTTAGTTTGAAGTCACCTGGGTTTATCTCTGTTTGCCAAATCGGATACTTGCTTGGACGCTTCCTTGAATAAATCTAATACTTGTGGCCAGCAGAGGAGAAATGTCCTCCCCAGGTTACTTTCTTGCTGTTTGAGGTGAGTTAAAT
The DNA here is from genome assembly GCA_013399055.1 of Ramphastos sulfuratus. Lineage (NCBI taxonomy): Eukaryota > Metazoa > Chordata > Aves > Piciformes > Ramphastidae > Ramphastos > Ramphastos sulfuratus. Next base: position 59,427 of record WBNM01044284.1, on the reverse strand, counting down.
TTGTTCTTGGAAGGATCCAACACACTCCACAGAGTCAACAAAAGATGAGCTGCAGGATCGGCCAGCTGGGAACATCTGTAAAGAAAAAGACTCATTTCTCCTTCAGCAGTGATGAACTGGAAGAAATCTGACCTCTACTGTTTTTCTGGGTTTTTGATGTTTTTTCTGATGCTTATCTTGTTCTCTTTGAGATAATTGAGCTCATCAGGTTGGACAGTAAGGGTCACAGTTCAGGGAGTGTAACCTATGGAAGTCAGTTGAGCAGCATACTCTGTGCAGGTGAGAGACAGGAACTAATGTGCTTAAATTGCCCTTTGTGCATCATCAAACTGCTAAAGAAATCCGTGATGTTCCTTTTTTAAATTAATCAGATGGATATGTCTACAGAAAGAGGTGGAGGGGGGGAGTGAACTCATTCTGCTCCCATCTTTTACATACTAGTTTAAGATTCCAGCTATAAATCAGGCCCACCTAACCCAGGAAGGCATCAGAGGGTATGTGTCAGACTCATTTATTCCATGAAATTTTTCTCATCTCCTCATTTCTTTCTGAACCATCCATCTTTTAGCACCTCTGCATCCTACTGCAGTAGCTAGACTAAATGTCATTTCCTCAGATGTGCTGTGGCTTCCCCAAAGGGGACACAAAGCTCAAGTTTTCTGTGTGGTCTCACCTGGGTGATGTGTTTAGTGTTCTAATCCTAGCCTACCTTTTTTTCACTAGTTTCCAGTGAAATAGTCTCATGCTCTTGAGACTGGGCCTCCACAGGGAAGCAGAACGTTGCAGCCCAGAGTGGCTGCACAGCCGTGACTCTGACTCTTGGATGTCTGACCAGTGACAGCAAGAATATTTGCTGCGGGTGTGTATAGGGGTCTACAAAGTTGAAGAGCTGTTCCCAGGACACTTAAGGATGGAGCATGGTGTTGAACTGCCAGGGCAATGCTTGGCTTACCTTTCTGCACCACTTCCTTTGTATCAGCTGCCATAATTGTGCGGTTCAGAGGCCACTTCTGCCTTCGCCTGCCACAGCAGATGTGGAGAAGTGCCAGCAGCAGAGCTAGCACTCAGCACTGACCTCACCTTCAACAGTATGCAGTAGAGACACAGTGGCGATGCTAACTCTGACTGGTGTGGATTGTGTCTTTTTTTTAAACAGCAAGCTGTAAAACTTATATTGTGAAACAGATCAAGATTTTCAGAGAGGCAAGTTGCCAGACTCTGGAGGACTTGGTTTGCTGCCTTACCCCAGTTCCATCCAGTACAAGAGTCTCTTCGTACCACTTTATAACAGTGTACAATGCATCTTCTACAGACACCACCAACTAGCTGAGTCCTTGGAGTTTGCTCTGCTTTGCTTTTGTGTTCTGAGCACAAAAAATAGTCATTCACAGTAACACAAAGGGGAAAGAGCTAAGAATTACAGAGGCTGGGAGGAGAAATAGGAATTTCCCAAACTAATACCTTTTCTGTTTTTCCTTTGCATCCTTGTACCTAATTCACTCTTGTTCTTTAAAGCGCTTGAAAGAGAGATCTGCTCTCTTAACAATGGTCAGTCCTCCTACCATGACCCCACCTATCACCTTTGGTTTCAGGCAAAGTGAAACAGAGTCAGAAACAGTGATAGATTTTTAAAAGTCATGGGACTAGCTGTGGTCATTTGCTGCTTTGGGTGTGAGTTTTCTTAAATTTCAACCCTTTTGATCAAGGGGGATTGATTGTAGCTTTTGAATTTGTGTTCAGAGCAACTCAATTAATTCTGCAGCAAATAAGTGCTGCTTTTCTTGTCTTCAGTTGGGTGACCTAGCTTATGGTCTTGTTAACTTGCCCTGGTGAAGAACAGTGGGATGAGAAGGGAATATCATTTAAGGTGCAGGTTCTTGAGTATTCTGAGAGCGGTTGCCCCTCTTTGCTTCTGGTGCTCAGGCTCATTTCCCTTATATTTTGTACAGGCTTTTCTATGAAGCATTCATTTGTAAGTCAGCTTTCCTGCAAAGCCTGTGTGACACGAGGAGCCTAGTTGGGCCTTATTCAGAGGCCTAAATGCATCTTGTGACTTAATTCTTTTATTGGCTTTGCTTGATCCTTGCAGCTGAAATTGTGGAAATAAGCCAGGAAGATTATTATTTTGTCTTGTGCCAGAGCCCTAAAAGAAATGTTTGGGTTTGTAAGTACTCTGCTGTAGTTTACATATCTGGGCATTGAGTAGTTGGGTTTAATTTTTTGTGTGTTTGCTTTCAGATGGTGAACTGAATGTTCTGGATGACATTTTGACTGATGCTCCTGACCAAGATGATGAGTTGTATAACCCAGACAGTGAGCAAGATAAAAGTGAGAAGAAGGGTAGGTGACTTCAGTAGTGGGTGTCATGCAGAAATGGTAAAAAAGTCTTTGAAGCAGAAACTCTTATGACCTGACTGAAAAAGCAAAAGAGTTCCACAAGTCTTTAGTTCATGGACATCTACTTTTTCACCTGACCTTCCAAGCAGACAGTTCACTAGGTTTCCTTTTGTCTCAAAAGTGGTTGAGTCTGGCTCGTGAATTCATTTCCTGTCAGAAAATGACTGTCCTGTTTGGTTTGATGAAGTTAAATGGAAATGGAGCAAAATCTAGTTCTAGCCCAGTTCTTGATTCGGCTTTAGGCCAGTCTCATAAACATTTACTTGAGCATTCGCATTTCCACAAGAGCAATCCTTTAGGCGTTTTCTAAATTTTAAAGTCAGTGCATGTTTTAGAACACAAGCTGTGAGTGTTGGAAAGCCTGCAGCTGAAAGATGAGTATGCAGTAGAGCCATGACCCAATGTGCAGAAAGCAGGAGTCTCTGCTCTGTTGAGTAACATTGAACTCGATCTCTCTGCTCAGGGTCAAAACGAAAATCTGACAGGCTGGAGAACGCGGAAAGCAAGAGACAGAAGCCTGCTGTGCACTCCTCGAGGCAGCTGATGCCAAAGCCTCCCAGCTCCTTGGTGAGCAACAACAAGAGAGTGGTGAGCACGAAGGCAAAGTCGGTGTCAGACTACAAGAGCGAGGAGTATCAGAGGGCTGACAGAAACAAGCGCCTGGATGCTGAGCGAAAGATGCGCATGGCCAGCGGCACCAGGGAGCCTTACAAAGGACAACCAGAAAAAACTTGTATGAGGAAGAGGGATATTGACAGGAGGGCAAAGTCTTCTACACCAGATGGTTCCGAGGTATTAAATATTCTTGCTGCCTTAGAAATAAAGAGATTAGATGAGACTTTATGAGGCACGTTCTCTTAGGACTGTGTTTGCACCATGAAAATGTTGTATGACTGCTGACTCGCTTTTTCTTTAAACATCAGAGAATCAGGCATGATGTGGATAGAAGACCAAGCAGATCCAGCCATTCTTCTAAAGAAGAGGTGAACTCTGAGGAATATTGTTCAGATCATGAGACTGGCAGTAGTGGTTCCTCTGAACAAGGCAATACAGAGAACGAGGAGGAAGGAATGGAAGAAGATGATGATGATGAAGGGGAGGAGGATGAAGAGGTGGAAGAAGATGGGGAGGAGGATGAAGAAGAGTATGAACAGGATGAGAGAGATCAGAAGGAAGGAAATGACTATGACACACGAAGTGAAGCCAGTGATTCTGATTCAGAGTCAGCCTCTTTCACAGACGGGTCAGTCAGATCTGGATCTGGTTCAGATGCCTCAGGTAGGTATCATCCAGCACTCTAATCTGAAATACCTTGCTGTTGAAAGTTTCACTGCCGCTTCCTGGCTGTGTCAAAAGTCCCCCTTAGCTGCACAAGACCTACTAGATGTTAATTATGAAATATCGTAGACCAGAAGTAATGCTCCCTTACACCAAAACTTGGGAATGTCAGTATTAGTGTAGTAAGCGTTCAGAGTGTGTTTGATTGCTTTGACCGTGCTATTCAGTACTTCAGATGTTAGCATTCATCCTGGCTTAGGTGTCTAATGGCTTAATTTCCCACACAGTCCAATTGAAGTTGGTGTTGAGCTGTTCTGCATTGATCAAGAGTGACCAGGTAGAATGGTAAAGGAAAAACAGCTCTACAAGGAAGGGTAGTTGGATCTTAAATAGTGACTGCCTTCAGCACAGGAAATCTAAACTGAAGTTGAAATGATTAACTGCTAAGGCAAACTTGAGAGAGAGAAGTGATTTGAGCAGAAACCAGAAGCAAATATTTCATGGCTGTATATTCTAACTGGTCTTAAATTACAGATGTGAAGTGTTAATGGTAATAAAGTGGTTTTGGCTGGTTTAGATTTTTTTTAAGAATGCAACTTGCAATCCTGTTAGGATTCCTCTTGTGTATGCTCCCTCTTTGAAGTCTCTCTAAGTAGTCATTCTGTTCAACATAAAGATTTTTGTGGCTCAGCTCTGCAGTTTGGAGTTAGAAGAGAAGGGTGTAACCTAAAGACAAGTGAAGCCGTAATCGTTCTAGGAAGCTTTGTAGCGTAATGGAACACTTGCAGGAGTGGAAGTCACTGTGTGCTACAGTGGGTTTTTTTTTTTTTCATACCTCTTGCCTTTTTGTTGAGCTCTGATCAAATGAGCCCATATCATTATCACAAAATCATGGAGTGGTTTGGGTGGCAAGGGACCTTAAAGATCATCCAATTCCAACTCTCTGCCATGGGCAGAGAGTTCTTCCTACTAGACTGGATAGCTCAAGGGCCCAGCCAGCTTGGCTTTCAACATCTCCATGGTTAGAACCTACACAGCTTCTCTGGGCAACCTGTGTCAGTGCCTCACCACCCTCACAGGCAAGACCTGTCCCCATAGCAAAGGTGCTCCAGCCCTCTGATCAACTTGGCTGCCTCTGGACCCGCTCTCTTGCCTCCATGTCCTTCTTGTGCTGGGGGCTCTAGAGTTGGACACAGGACTGCAGGTGGGTCTCACCAGAGTGGCGTAGACAGGAAAATTACTTCCCACGACTTGCTGGCCACACAACTTAGTTTCTATTCTGTGGCAAATTGGTTGAAGGCTTGAGAGCATAGCTAAAAAGCAGCCTTACTAAAACACTTAGAAGATCAAGTATGTCTTTGAAGGTTACTGGGTCTGTAGCATTTGTCTAAATGCAGAGCTTGAGCAATTTGCATTTGTTTGCTGTTTCTGTGGCAGCAACCACAATTTTCAGGTGCAAGTTAATGTCGCTATTACAGATGGGTTTTTCCCATCTCAGTAATTTGTTACCCTAATTTTGCCTGTCACTTGATGTTTAAAATACTGCTTTTATTATGGGTTTGTTTTTTTTTTTTAGATGAGAAAAAGAAGGAGAGGAAGAGAGCTAGAGGTATCTCTCCAATTGTTTTTGACAGAAGTGGAAGCTCTGCATCAGAATCATATGCAGGTATTCCTTCCTTTTATTGCTTGTTGTCTTGACTCGCATCAATTCTTAATGTGTAAGCTAAAGCAAATGTAACTGGCTGTAGAAATTGGGGTATGTAACTTCTCATGATTTGGTATTGACTTCTGGCATGTTGCGTGTGGATACCTTGGAAGGGAAGTAGGCTTTCTCCTTACTTTAATGCTATTCTGTTGCTTAAGTGGAGTTTTCACTTTTTGTTTTTTAAACTTGGAAGATGATGATTCAGTGACTAGTTTTCTGAGTAGGAAATTGCTCAAATACTATTTCAAACAACCAACCAAACAAACCCAAACCAAAGAACCCAAAACCAAAACAAAACAAGCAACCCAAACCACTCGTGCACATTGAACAGCATTTTTTTGTGTGTGTGGGTGCGCGCCAGAAAGCGTAATTTGTCATGAATGCAAATGGTATGTGACAAGGCTGTAGAAATTGTGTCGTATCTCTATTAAGGCTCAATCTGAACAAATGTGCTTTGGCTAAACACAGGTTCAGAAAAGAAGCATGAGAAATTATCATCTTCCGTTCGTGCTGTCCAAAAAGGTATCATTTAAATTTGAATTTTTAATGCATGCCCCATAGCAAACTGTGGTCTCTGTTCATCAAATTACCCACAAATAGTCATGTTCCGATATAGATCACTCCCAGTGCATCATTGTTCTGGGCACAGACGGATCTTGAGCTGCTTCTGCATGTGTTGGGAGCAACACGCAGAACCTTCATCCACTCTACTCCTTGCAGAGCTGGCAAAGCAGCCAGTGGTTTGCATCTGAGAAGGGGCACGCTCCAGCATTCTCTGTTGGGATAGCTTGTACAGATGTGAATCTTACCCAGTGTTTATACAAAGATTCTTAAGCAAGAAGTAACTTCTGTATATCGGAACATCACTGAATCATGCTGATTTGATTTTTTTTTTTTTCTTTTCTTTTTTTTTTCTTTACCTCAAGATCTAAGTTTTAGTTTTGATTTGGTTTTCTCTGGCATTTTGTACTTCTACAGCTTAGACTTGAAGTTGGGGGTTGACTGTGATAACATATAGGTAGGAACTGGGTGGGATATGGTGTATTTTGAAGGAAACAAATAATATACACTGAAAGTTTGTTTGTTTGTTCGTTTGTTTTTTTAAACAACTGTAAGTATTTACAGTTCTGCTTATTTCACACTTTGTTTTTTTTCAGACCAAACAAGTAAACTTAAGTACATTCTCCAAGATGCGAGATTCTTCCTCATCAAGAGTAATAACCACGAAAACGTATCACTTGCTAAAGCAAAGGTATGTTGATTTCCTTCCAGCTGATGAGTGCAGCTATTTCTAAACATGCCCATCTTACACGCGGGTAGATGCATTTTCTTCTCCCATCACTCAGATGTTGGCAGAGGCAAGGATAGAAGCTACTGCTCCGTGATTCTTCATGGGTAGCCATTCTGCCTCTACCGTAACCTGGAAGCACTTCTGGACCATCTGTCATGTATCCTAATAAGATTAGGGTTATAAAGGGGCCTCAAGGTCTGTGTGATAACATCCAAAGCCAACCTCCATTGGGAATATTATGGTATTTTCTCCCTTTCATCAGCACCTGTGTTCATATTGCTGTGCTGTGAGAAGATTCAGAAGGTTGCTTTGGTTTTTATGTGATGCTGTAAAAGTAATTTTGTTTCTGTTGATTTGAGGCCTTTTTGCAGAAACATGTACCTGGCAGTACTGGTGCAAGGAAGTTCTTTAGGAGGGTACCGGGCCACTCTGGTAATTTTCTTGACATGTATTATTTTGAACAGCTTGTAGAGAAAGTAGCTGCTTTACTGTTGCACAACATACCCAGAGGAGGTGATTCTAGCAGTGAAGATTTTGTAAAACAGAACATCATTCAAACCGTTGCATGAATGTTAATATTCCTTCAGAGCTGCTCCCAGCTTTGGGCCTGATCTGTGCAGTGAGCACCATTCTGACCAGTGTTTTCTTTAGAGAAGCATATCCCAGCTAAGTCTCAGCCACATCTGGAGCTGAATTACAGTTCTTGAAATGGATGTTTTATCTGTTGGCATATAGGCATCAGTCTTCTGCTGCTGCACTTTCATGAAAATGGCTTTTGTGGTGCTAGTGCAGGAAGTTCTAGTTCACAGTGGGTCTTCACAAACAGCCTAAAGTAATACAACTAATAAAACCCCAACAGAGTTCTCTGGCTAATGAATTGTCAGATCAGGCAAGCACTGATCTGAGCACAGAGTAGGACATGAGAATGTACCTTCAATAAAAAAGGAAGAGGAGGGACATTTTCTTTGGTAGACCCAACATTATATTTCAAGGCTGAAGTTTGAACATGTCAAACCAGCACAAGCTTCTTCTGGAGAAGCTTGAGAATAGACTGGGGAGTTGTGCTTGCTGAAAAGTGATCTAGCACACTGTATTTGGATACTCTAGCTCAGCTCTGTTGGTACCTTCAGACAGGGTGTATTTTCTTGCACCATGCCTGGGAAAAAGGAGGGGGAGCGGAGGGCAGAACTAATTGGTGAAGGGATCTTGCCTTGTTGATCTGATGTCTCTCATGTTTCTGGCTTTTCACTACGAGTTGTGAAGCCTACAAGCTGTCCTCAACAATCGTGTATCCTAAGAAGGTTACTGAGATCTATCTGCACATCTCTTCACTGTATATGCTGCTGTTTTATCATAGTTCATGTGTATTATATAATATTTGAGCTTCCAAAAGTCTTCATATATCTGATCATCATTACAATTTCAAGTGAGATCTCTTAGATTGCAAATGCGTATGCAGTGTTCAGTGACTGAAAAGCCAGTGGTTTACAAGTGTTATCATGGGGCTGGCTAAAAATACGTTCTGAAGGAACAGAATTTAGCAGTACACAGAATAACAGAATGTTAGGGGTTAAAAGGGACCTTATTTTTCTCATCTGCGCTATGTACCTCTGCTGGCTGCATCTACTGTGATAGACTCTTAACATGTTGATGGTGGATTGGGGGTTGTTTTGTTTCAGGGAGTATGGTCAACACTTCCAGTCAATGAGAAGAAGCTTAATGCTGCATTTAGATCAGCAAGGAGTGTTATTTTGATATTTTCTGTAAGAGAGAGTGGCAAATTCCAAGGTAAGAGAATGCAAGCTGATAGCAAGGTATGTAAAAGTGAGCTTTCTGTGCAATAGCTTTTCTGTCGTCTTCGTTACAATTCATGTGCAATCCTTTAGGATTTGCAAGACTGTCTTCAGAGTCCCATCATGGAGGATCACCTATACACTGGGTGCTGCCTGCAGGAATGAATGCAAAAATGTTGGGAGGTGTCTTTAAAATTGACTGGATTTGCAGGTAAATAACCATTCCTTTATGTTAGTAACAAAGCATTATAATGCTGTTTCTGTAGATTACTGCCTTCCATACTGACATCTTTCTGAAAACTCCATTCAACCAGAGATTTGTCCTCCCATCTCTCCAGATTCATTCCTCTGTTACTGAGTTTGGGACTCAGCTCTATATCTGGCATGCACTGTAAAATTTTTTTTAAATGTAGGCAATTAATTGATTTAGAGATTTTTTTGAACACTTGTGTTCCTTCACTGGTCTCTTGCACTGAGAGCAGAAAACTGTCTTCTGAAGACTTGGAGTGAAAACAACTGCTCACTTGAATAGGTAACTGTGGATAAAAAGGGAAAAAATCCTGTAAGGAAGGTCTGTCTTCATCTGACATCTTGGCATCTGAACAAAGAAAAAGCTACTGCTCTAGAATAACATGAAATCCTATAGATATTTGCATAACATATAGGTTGTGAGCAGTATGCTCAATGATTTCACTCAGTCTGTCTTACAGAAAAGGTTTGAACCTTCCCTTGACCTTTGAGAAGAATTTATTTCAGTAGGTAGCACCTCAGGTAGAGCCTCAGCAGTGTGTTCTGGTGGAGCTCATAAGCATAATCTTGATGTTGTACAGAGACTGAAAAGCCCTTCTTTAACAGTATGAGCTGTCACAAATGGACTACGCTAGTTAATGTTTGGCTAAATCAAAGTGTGACTTTCAGTTACTAATGCTTGATACCCACCAAGACATTCATTCGGAGACCTGGCATAATTATTTTGTACATAATGTCCTACTTTCTGCATTTGTGAATATTTTAACGTAACAAGGAGGCCACACTAATTTCTGCCACTTCATGCTTAGGCGTGAGTTGCCATTCACAAAGTCTGCTCACCTGACCAACCCCTGGAACGAGCACAAGCCAGTGAAGATAGGCCGTGATGGACAGGTTTGTTACTTTTGGTGGTTTTCTCCTCTCTAACCCACATCTAGTGCTTGCTTTCTGCTTGGTATGTGCAGAGGGGCTGAATTCCTCTGAGTTGTTCTGTTGTTACTTGTGGTGGAGCACTGTGATAAAGTCACTCAGCTCATCTCTAATGTTGTGGAAGAAGGAAACAGCAAACAATGCAGTGCCAGGTGTTGGTGATAAACAGTGTTTGATGCATCAAAACTGTGATGGTTTGGATTTGAGATGTGCCAATGCTTTGGATGGTGTGCAAACCTTGCAGCAGCAGTTCTTAAGAACAAGCCCTGGTGTTTCCTGCTATGTTTATATAGTGTATGGCTTAGGGCAGAGACTCAGCCATTATAAAGTCTGGGCTAAGTAAATTGTAAGTAGTGGGGCTCTGTCTTGAGCAGAGTGCAGTTGTGTTGTTGCTGTCATTAACTGACCCAGCCTTAACTGAAATAAGGGATCCTGCTTTCTTAGTGTGAGGGGACATGTAGACTCTCTGCTTTTTTGGGCAGCTGAAGTAGAACAGCATTTTCAGTCTTAATCTTTTGTCCGCCTCACTATAGAGTTGCAATCTGGAGGTGGGTTTCATCTTTCTTCATAAAACTGCCGTCCTTTTAGGTACTAGGCAAGCATTTGGTGCTTGCTCTGCCTTTTTTTCAACTTGGGCTATTTCCTAGAGTGTTCGTGCTTATCCATTCACACTTTGTGCACTCCTGAGTGATCTCTCTTCTGAGGACATGTGCCCTGAGCATCTTGCATTTCCAGCAGCCCTTGGGAAGGCAGTTCATGGGCATGTTAGTTGCCAGATGGAAGAAACGCTTTTACAGATTCAATTTGCACATGGCTCTTGACAGCTTCATTTGATGACCCTGAATTCTTGTAGCAGAAAATGTAGTCACCAAGTTGATCTCTGTCCCTCTGTCTTCCAAGCAGCTTGTGGTGTTGGGTGCTGCCATTGAATCTGTCTTGTCCATGGTACCCCACGTATTCCTCTTTTATTCTAGACTGAAACCACCTGACCTGCTCAATCACTGCATGTAGGGCTCATTGCACTTAATCTGTTACTCTTGGTGGCCTGCTTTTGAAGCTTTTCTGCTGTCCCTGTGTTTTTTCAGAATCAGGGGTCAGAACTGCACCTGCTATTTAAGGTCTGGGGAAATTGTGGTCTTTCAGTGTGGTATAATGATGTTCCGATTCTGTGTTCCTTTCTTAATAATCCTGAGCACACCATTTGCTTGGTTTGAGCTGGTATTTTCATGGACCTGTCACCCAAGCACTGAAGAATTCACTTGAGAGTGGCAGTAGTTGACTTCATCAGGCCATGGCTTTATATGTGAAGCTGGAGTGAAATTTTTTTTTTTTTTTTCTACATGTGTCACTTTTCTCTCTGTAATAGGTGATATTTTCTTTGATGACAAACAGTCCTCTGATTTTGTAGCATAAAGGTGATGTGGTCTGTATGTTTCATGGGAAGGTGTGGTTGCCCCAAATGTTGGACTATTTTATGAGTTCTAAGCAGTGCCTGAAGAGTGAAAGGTAACGTAAGTGAATTTTGCTCTGTCTCAAGCGATACCAAAACCTCTCTGAAGTATTTTCTTGTGTATGTTGTCAGTGTATTTGGGGAAGAGTTTCATTTCTGCAGTTTTATAAACCACTACTGAACTTCTAACTAATTCTAGGAAATTGAGCCGGAATGTGGAACCCAACTTTGTCTCCTCTTCCCTCCTGATGAAAGTATTGACTTGTATCAAGTCATTCATAAAATGAGGCACAAGAGAAGAATGCACTCACAGCCCCGATCAAGAGGACGCCCATCACGTCGAGAGCCTGTGCGGGACGTGGGAAGGTTAGAAACGTTCTTTGGACTGATAGTAGGCACATGTGTCAGAATAACCTGATGGAGGAATGTCAGTCGTCAGAGCTTACCCTGCGAGGAAGAAGAGAGAAAATCCTCAAATCAAGCTGCATGGACAAGTCTGTGGCTTCATTGAGGATTTCACATGGTTCCCTGGTCTGGCATTTTACAAGAGGAAAATGGGGATCTTCGCTTTTGCAGAAAAAAAAAAAAAAGTGCTGTCTAGTTTAGACTAGATCCTTTACTGAGCTAATGCAACATGTTACACTAGCTGTAGGTAAGCTTGGCTTGATGATGAGCAGGCTAGCTGGAGAGAAGGAAGTCTTTCTTTGCCAAAAATGTGTTAATATCTTGTAAAAGCCTTTTCTTGCAGGTGTGTCTCTGGATAAGCCTTATCAAATGTGGGACTTTTATCAGGATCACTTAGAATTTTGCAGAAGATGCCGCCTCATTTTGAGGATAAAATATTTTAAGTTATTTTGCTATTCAAGAAGAGCATTATTGGGACTGTTTCAAATTGAGTCACCGTGATGTGTTAACCCCCTTGCCAAATATGCTCTAACATGCACCCACTGAATTCACACATCTTGCTGAGCTTCTGCAAACAGTAGGTTCTTCCCAAAAGGGATCAAGTGGCCCCTGGAGACCCGGCAACAAACCAAACAGAATGGCTGTTGCTGTGTCTGTATTTACAACCCTTCCAGATGCTGGCAGTACCTGTGGACTTTAAAAGTATTTTTAGAGGATCGACATGGTTATTGATCACTGCTATATGAACTTAACATCATTTTCCAGGAAAAAAGGGGGTATAACTTGTTACAGAATTGGAGAAGTCTTTGCAAAGAACTGATATTAGCCCTTCTGCCAAACACCTTTTCCCCGTGTAGCTGCTTTGCATACAGACTGATGTGTGGTTTGGGCTGAAACCTTGGGTTAAGTTTCCTCTTTGTGGAAACGTCCTGTGGTAGGTACAGATGCCCAACAAGAGGCCCCATTTCCTTGAGCTTACAAAAAAAAAAAAAAAAAGGACACTGTCACGAGTAGGTAGGAGGAAACCTGGCAGCGCCCCCCTATTTTTGGCTTTAAAGGACTGAACACCGAGATGCTTTTCAAGTTAAGCTAAGAGGTTTCCAGTGCAATAAAGTATATACGAGTGAAGGTTTTGCAATGGACTGCAAACTATACATATAACACCATCACACCTTCTCAAGCCTGCCAGGGCCTCCATTTATGTATGTGGCTTACAAGCTTAAAGTCAGTAGTTGGACTACTATATGAACTGTTGCTATCATATTTTATACCGGTCGTAAATGCAGTCTCAAACTACAAGAAAGCGGTATGTTTATTCTTTACACCAGATTTTATTTGCCTTGGTCTGATTTTGCTGTAGATGCAACTGCTTTGGTTTGTGGGCCTTTTGCTCATAGTAAAGAATCTGCTTTTGTTTTAAAAAGCTTAGTAACCGGCTATGGTGGGCTTTAAAGAGTGGAGTGGGGAGGGGGTGTGGAGACGTGACTTGATAAGACTGAAAGCTACATAAGCTTGTTACTCAGCAAGCAAGTTGCACAGTAATTAAGCAATTTAAAATGTTAATTTCTTGTCATAAGGAATTTTATTACTGGGTTTGGGATGGGAATGGAATGGTTTTGTAGCTGCTTTGTTTAGAAACACTGTTGTGTTAGCATTGGAGTCTCCCATTAATGTTTATGTACCTTGGTGGAGCAAAATTGGCAGTTCTTTTTTCAGTTCTTCCACTGGAATGTAACTTTAAAAATCAGATTACCTCCCTGAGAGCCAAGTTTTTAAAAGATAAGTGTCTCAAGTAAAAGAACTGTTTGCACAGAAAGGAGCTGCTATTATTTTAATTCTCAGAAAGTTTAAGCATTTCTAAAACTTTCTGTAAAAGGCCCCGGTGCATTGCTGTTAAGTTGCTTAGAACAGAAATTGTTAGAAATACTCTTATTTGCCTACTCATTTAGAAGAGTACAGTGAAAGAAGCAACTTCCCAAAGCATGCACAATTGTATGTAGAAATGTCTTAGAAAGAGACCTTCTATAGAATTCTTTCTGCCATGGCTATCAAATCCAGAAATGCCCATGCCTTCTGACTGTAATACGTTCTGCCACCTGCTTTTCGCTGTATTTAGTTCTGGAAATTCTTTTTTGGTATCCAATAACTTGTTTCAAAACGGAATTTGGCAAGTGTAATGTCAGTGCTTAGGTTTGTTTTAGACAAATTTGTTACCCTTTTTTGGTACAAAAGTGCAGTTTGGTAGAGTTCTTCCTTAACTGCCAGAGCTCCTGGAACCAGAAAGCTGCCAGTGGAAGGTATTCGATTGGTCTGTCGTTTCTGAGTTCTTTGAGTTCAAATACCAAAACTGTAGGAACACTTTGAAGCAGATGGAATTCAGAATGTTTAAATTGAGATCCTGGGCAGCTCAAGCTATTCCTGTGACGTGTTCTGCTGTGCTGAATGCTCCAAGCAACCTTGTTTAATCTTTGATATCTAATTTGTGTAGGCGTCGACCAGAGGATTATGATATTCATAACAGCAGAAAGAAACCAAGGATTGACTATCCCCCTGAGTTTCACCAAAGACCAGGTTAATATCTTAACTATGAAGATTTGTGTGCACCAATACACAGGTGTTTTCTCTTTTAGTGTGTCCTTGTTAATCCCAAAGTAATGTGTTGATGTGACTTGAATATAAAAACAGGGCTTGGCCCAAGGGCTGCTTGCTACTTTAACCCAGCTCTTGCAGAAGCCAGTGACACAGCTTTGAGAGTGAGAGATTAGCATAATCTAGGCTTAGCTCCTTGAAGAGCCTCATAGCTATGTACGTGGTTGTGAATGAGCCTCTTGAGGGCATAAGAATTGGTTTGACCTGTTTGTCAATGAAGTAGTCATCAAATTAAGCAGTTTATCAGAAGTTTGGTTGCCTGACAGGAGGCCTGTGTTTAGAGCTGACGGACATTCAGTTGTGAGTTCGGAGAGAATTGTTTTACCAGCTTGCCGTGAGGAAGGGAGGGGGAAGTTTCACTGCATTTTACAAGGGAGGGTAATGCTGAATTTGAGAAAGGAATTGTGGTGTTCTGCAGTGGGAATTCAGCAATAACACGAGTGATACTGGAGGGTTGGGGTTTTTCAGAAAGCAATTAGTAAGAAACTGTCACTTTTAATCTATCTTCACTGCTTTTAGAAATCTCAATTCCATTATTTTTGCAGCAGATTTCTAAGTTGTTGTTGGTTTTTTTTTTTTTTTAACAACCTGCCTTTATCTCTCCAGCATGAGTGCAAAGCCTGTGTTCTTTGATGCAGAGTGTTGTTGCTGCTCCCTGCCTTTCCAAGACCATTGTTTAAAGTACAGAACAATTTTGTTTTCAATAATGAGGCTCAGCAACATTATTTTATTAGCATAAGCATGTCTAGTGTTCTGCACTGTTTCGCTGAGCTCTTTAAAGTTTTCTTGCTGGGAACACAGTGAAGCTGTGACTCTTTTACCCCATGGGGCTTTTCCAAGTGCTTTTTAGGTTGTTTTTAGTCTTGTGTAACATTTTATCCAAAAGCTGTTAAGAAATTGTCCCTAAAAGCTGTCCAGATGAACACATTATACTGAATGCAGAGTTGCTGAGCAGTAACTGACAGCCAGAGGATAGCACCCCTCAAATTTGTGAGCATCCTCAATTGAGGTGTTTATTTGCACAGACGCTTTGCATATTTGTTTGTTCTCTGTGCAAGCTCCAAGGGGTGTGTTTGCATAAGTTTTTTGTTCCTATGTTAGAGTATTTTTCTGTAGTGCCTCCAAGAAGTTCTAAGTGTTTGAGAGCTGTCTTGGAAGCAGAGGTAACAGCAGGTAGACACAACTTGGTAGCTGGCACAGAATGAAAGGACAGTTTCTAATTGAGTCTATTTTGTAAGAGTGTCCATTTTTGAGATGGTAAATTGAATTAATACTGCTTGATGTTCGAACAGGGTATATAAAGGATCCCAGATACCCCGAAGTAGACAGGTAAGGTGTGTTCCTGTTAATCCATTTTACACCCTGACAACTTGTGTGTGGATAAATTGGATTTAGTTGTACAACTTTTTATTCCCAACAGACGATTTTCAGGAGTTCGCCGAGATGTATTTTTAAATGGGGTAAGTTGGTGCATGGAGACTTTCTGGAGAACTTCTTTGCATTCAGCTTTCTACCATTCCAAGGGACATTCATCACAAATGTTAACACCACTGTCTTTCATTTTAGTCCTACAATGATTACGTGAGGGAATTCCACAACATGGGACCACCACCACCATGGCAAGGAATGGTTTGTGTCTTGTTGAATTCAATTTTTCATATAGAATATGTCTTTTGGGTTGGTGTTTTTTTTTTTTTTTGGTTGGTCTCCACTGGAGGAGCCTAGCATATTTAGTGTTTTTAAGAACAAGCGTGTTAAAAACACCCATTTACAACGTGCATCTCTGTATTCTTAACTTCTAACGCAATTTCAGTAGGATAGCTGTGCTGTAATTTATTGCTGTTGCCTGTGCCACTTTCTGTCTTGGCTGAGCTACAATCAGAGTTGGCAAGGAGCTGAGGGTGAGAGCTGTGCAAACCCTCAAGAGGAATTTTTTTAGCGTTGTGGTTAGCTCTTCCTGTTTATTAAAATCTGCCTCTGCTGTAACTAGCTAATTTTTTTAGAGGAAAAAAAATAATAAAGGAATAGTACAGCATTATAGTAGGTGGTAGAGTAGGTTGATTCGAGCCTACAAGAAACGGAAAACTCTTAGAAAACAGCAGAATCATCCTTTAGCCACAAAACACTGTGATGAAATTTTGTATAGTACATTTAAGTAGTAATTGGCTCCCTCTCGAGCAAGAAAGACATCACAAAGGTGGACTTTGCTGTAGAGGCTTAAGGGATGGGCCAGCATGCTCTAGACTATGGCATTCAGGAAAGCAGCAGAACATACTGCACACTGCAGTCAAAATCAGTCTTGCTCTATTGTGGCCCCCACTGGCATGGTCTTTTTGCCCAGGTAGATGAGCACACGTTTGTACACTTACCTCCTGTTGTGCTGCATGGAAATTAACTGATGATTCCCTTAAACAGCTGTGGGTGTACCATCATGTCAGGAGGAATAGTAATTCTGACGAGTTGTTTTGGTGGTGATTAGTAATTCTGTCCCTGAGGGGCTTGGGGTTTGATAATTTTTAATGAGTTTTCTGGTTATTTCGTGTGCTGTGAACAAGCAGAAGGCAGCACCAGCTGTAGAGATGCTATTGTAGCCTCTCTTTTCTCAGCTGAAACACAGCTCATTGTAACTGAAGAAAGTGAATGAAGTTGTCAGACTGGGAGGAAAATGTTTTCTCAAACGCAGCTAAGCCTTCAGAAAGTCCTGTTTATATTTTGTCCTCCCCTCTTCCCTATTCTGCATGCTGTCCAAGTCATCCTGAAATCCAGCACTTCCACCTCCTTTCTGACAGCAATGCAAGCAAAGATGCTTCAGTAACACAGGAAAGAAAGGCCATGCCAAGTGAAGAAATGGAAGAGAACAGCCAAGAGGTGTCTTGTTTAACCACAAAATAAAAATCCAAACCAAAAAACCCCAACCCCATAATAACACCACATTTAAGTAGCAGGGATTGGATGTATAATACCACTTGAAGGCAGATACAGAAAGAAGGTGGGTTTGGGAGAATGATGGATGAACTTAGCAGTGGCAGAGAAGTAGTAAAGCATGCTGATTGATGGCAAATGGTCTGTCATTCAGTTAGGAGGCTATGGTGTGATACAGTGAGATGTTTTCCCTCTGGATGAAAGTAATTTTTGTTCTTAATTCCCAACATCCCTTTGATGTGAAATGCTCAACAGACTTCCTGTGACTCTCTTGTAGCCACCATATCCAGGCATGGAGCAGCCACCACACCACCCTTACTATCAGCACCATGCACCTCCACCTCAAGCTCATCCACCATACTCAGGACATCATCCTGTACCACATGAAGCAAGATACAGAGACAAACGAGTAGTAAGTGTCCCTGGAAGCAGAGGGGGGTGAGGCTGCAGGGCAGAGCAGGAATTTGGGGTACAGATGTAGTCTGACCTGAGATGTGTTTGTTTTGATAAACTGTTTTTAAGACCTGTGTTAGTGTTCCTTGGAGAGATCAGTTACTTCCAGCATCTCCTGAAAAGCTTCTCTCTCCCACTTGAGATAGAAGTGCAATATCCTCCCTCATAAGAACCGAGCTGTGTGCTTAAAATGTCTTCCAGCCTCCCCAGCTTTGAAGCCCAGGCTGGATAAAGATGTGTGTGCAACAATTGCACAACAAACTACACCAGCAGAGAAGTTTGGGTTAGAACTTCTACAGGCACATCCTAACCCAGGGTAGATAGCTTGGAGATTGCTGTTAGCTGGCTTTGAGGTCTCATGCTGGAATCTGGTACACTGGAACCCAGGAAGTTCCACCTTAACATGAGGAGAAACTTCTTTGCTCTGAGGGTGCTGGAGCAGGTTGCCCAGAGAGGTTGCGGAGTCTCCTCTGGAGACTTTCAAGACCTGTCTGAATGCATTCCTGTGTGACCTACTCTAGGTGATCCTGCTCTGGAAGAAAGGTTGGACTGGAGGATCTCCAGAAGTTGCTTCCAACCACTACCATTCTATGATTTGAACCCCAGCCTCTCCACAGTGGAAGCACAGCCTTGGTGTGCTGCCCTGAAGATCGAAGAAGAAACTTGTGCTGAGGGCTGCTGGCCATGTTATTTCTGAGTGCTAGGCTTTGCCAGAAAGGATGGCCAGCCCTTGGGCTGAGAGAAGGGAGGGGGTTTGAACCTGAGCGAGAGAATAACCATCTGTCCTCTGATCCAGCACGACTACGACATGAGGGTCGACGACTTCCTGCGCCGCACACAAGCAGTGGTCAGCGGTCGGAGGAGCAGGCCGAGGGAGAGGGAACGGGAGCGGGACCGGCCCAGGGACAACAGAAGAGACAGGGAACGGGACAGAGGCCGCGATCGGGAGAGGGAGAGAGAAAGGCTTTGTGACCGGGACAGAGACAGAGGTGAACGAGGCAGATACCGAAGATAATGCACCTGGAGCAGCGCTCCCTTGAAACTAAACACAAAGCTTGTATTTTTTTTGTGTGTTTACAGGTAGTACATTTGATTTTCAGCTGTCTACTTAAAAAGTTCGTTGTGTAGAAGGACCTTCTCTATTCCAAGCATGCAGTGAACTATGAACTGGAAAAAAAAACTCGGAGTTGGCCAAAAATAAAATAGGCAAAGCTGGCACTCAGCTTGGTGTGTCTGTTGGTGCAGAACGGGATGCAGCTAAGAATGTAGATCCCGACTCATTCTCAATACGTGTTCATCTACTTAGCGACTCCACTCTAGGTTTGCAGTCCTGATGGATAACTGCCATATTTTAGTTTATTTTTTGCTTTGATGTGTTCTTCCTGTAGTTTCACATGGTTCGGTGGGAGAATGCTGCTATCAAGTATGCAAATATTGAAGTAAGATTTTGGTTTTGTTTTTTTCCAGACTGTATGGCAGTGTTGTAGCAGCCTTTTTTTTTGTTTTCCCCCCTCCCCCTCCCATTTTTTAACCCAGTCTGTAAAGTCAAGTGTTTTTTTGAGTCTTCAGTAATGAAAGCAATATTAAGAAGACACTATTGATACCTAATTTTTAACCTTTTTAAAAAATCCTGCCATGTTCAGTAACAGTTTTTGGTCAATTCTTTTAGTCTCGTCTCCTTCCCAAATGTACACATAGCTTGGAATGTTCCCAGCCTGCGTGTGTGGAACCAGAAAATCTTGCTGTATTCTACACTGCTACCTTTTTTTCTTTTTTTTTTTTTTTTTTTTTTTTTTTTTTTTCTTTTTTTTTTTACAAAAATAAATTGGTAATTATTGAAATCATTAAAACTCAACATCAGATTTCTTGGTCTTCTGAGCTTGCCAGCTTGGATAGATTCTATCTGATAGATCTGTTCTCATGGAATCAGGATTGCCAAGGCATGGCTGCAACTGAACTTGGCAAGGAATGCCAGGAATAACAAGAAAGGTTTCTGCAGGCATCAGCTGGAAAAGGAAAGCCAAAGAAAGGGCATCCCTTGACTGAATACAATGAGCAAGCTGCTAACAGCAGACAAGCAGAAGACTGAGGTACTCAACAACATCTTGCCTCAGTCTTCGTGGCAGCTTTTCTTCTCACACCTCTCAAATTGATGAACCACAAGACAAGGACCAGGGGAGCAGTCTCACTGTAAGACAACAGGTTTGTGACCACCTGAGGAACCTGAACATACACCAGTCCACGGGACATGACGAGATGCATCCCAGAGTCCTGAGGGAACTGGCAGATGGAGTTGTCAAGCCACTCTCCAGGGTAGCTGAAAAGCCCTGGCAGTCAGGTGAAGTTCCTGGAGACTGGAAGAAGGGGAACACGGCA
Source organism: Ramphastos sulfuratus (assembly GCA_013399055.1). Taxonomy (NCBI): domain Eukaryota; kingdom Metazoa; phylum Chordata; class Aves; order Piciformes; family Ramphastidae; genus Ramphastos; species Ramphastos sulfuratus. The sequence goes on along the minus strand of WBNM01044284.1, from coordinate 39,529 downwards.
AAAGGAGGATGCTGGCAACTAGCAACCTGTTAGCCTTACTTCTGTGCCTGAGAAGATCACAAAACAAATCCTGCTAGAAGTTCTGATAAGGTACATGGAGGACAGGGAGGTGGTTTGAGACAGCCAGCATAGCTTCAACAAGGGCAAGTCCTGCCTGACCAATCTAGAGGCCTTCTGTGATGGAGCAACTCCATCAGTGGTCAAGGGAAGAGCAACAGATGTCATCTATCTGGAGTTCTGTAACACCTTTTGCCATGGTTCTTTGACATCTTTCTCTCTAAATGGGAGAGAGATGGATTTGATGGGCGGACTGTTTGGTGGGTGACGAATTGGCAGGATGGTCCATCCAAAGGGTAGTTGTCAACAGCTCAGTGTACAGATGGAGACAGATGACAGTGGTGAACTTCAGGGATCCATACTGGGACCAGTGCTGTTTAGTATCTTCATTGATGATACCATGGGATTGAATGCACCCCCAGCAAGTTTGCAAATGACTCCAGGCTGAGTGGTGTGGTCAGCAGCCTTCAGGGATAGGGTGTCATTCAGAGGGACCTGAGCAAGCTTGAGAATTGGCTTGTGTGAACCTTATGAGGTTCAGCAAGGCCAAGTGCAAGGTCCTGCACCTGGGTTGAAAGAATCCCTTTTATCAATCCAGGCTGAGGCATGAAGGGACTGAGAGCGGCTCTGTGAAGGAGGACTTGGGGTACAGGTAGGTGAAAAGCTGAACACAAGCTGGCAATGTGTGTTCACAGCCTAGAAGGTCAGCTGTCCTGGGCTGCACCAAAAGCAGTGTGGGCAGCAGGTCAAGGTGGGGAATTCTGCCCCTCTGCTCTGCTGACACTCCATCTGGAGAACTGTGTCCAGCTCTGGAGTCCTCAGCACAGGAAAAAAAAAACAATGGGCTTAACAGAGCAGGTCCAGAGAAAGGCCACAGAAATGGCTGGAGAAGCTTCCAGGGAGATCTTACTGCAGCTTTTCAGAAAACTGGGGATAGACTTCTTAGGGCCTGCTGAGACAGGACAAGAAGTGATGTTTTGAAGCTAAAGGATGGAGATTTGGACTAGATAGGAGGAAGACTTTTTTTTATGCTGAGGATGGTGAAACACAGGCCCATGTTGCCCAGAGAGGTGATAGAAGCTTCATCCCTGGAACCATTCCAGGCCATGTTGGACAGGGCTTTGATCAACCTGCTCTAGTTGGAGATGTCCCTGATGATTGCATGCAGGTTGGAGTCCTAAAGGTCCTTTCCATTCCAAACCACTCTGCAATTCTGGCAGTTCTAGGCAAGTGTTTGTGTTCAACACTAAAGCTTCTGATGCTAGGTGAAATTGATCCAATGCCTGAGTTTAGGCAAAAGACTGCTGAAGTCATAGGGAATTGCTTTTCTGTCTCCACTTAGAGCTCTTGCAGCTAATCTGAATTACTCAGGCCCTACATGTTCAATTTGGTAAAATGATCTTTGAGCTCTTGAGAGGCTGTCCTCAGCCATAATCATACCTGTCTGCCAGGACTGTGCTAGTCCTGCAAGATTCAGGCTCTCCTTATATCATCTTTGTAGTGACATAACTTCACTTGTTTCTCATCAGTAGGAAATAGTTTAAATTGTGAAAAAGTCAGCCTTGCAGTGGAAGCTGTTACATTTGTCCAACAATTGTCTTAGTTCTCAGCACTTGTGTGGGGAGTGAGCCTCCAGGAATTTCACCACCTCTGTTCAGTGTCTTCTACAAGAAAGACAGATGGTAGCATGTGCTTGAAAGACCTCCATAAGTGCTGTAGCTGTAAGCTGCAGTCCGGGCCTGGCCATGATGTGGCAATTGTGCAGACACTTGTTTAGATCTGACAGTCATCTGAGCTCAGGACATTTTGGTCCACACAACTGCATGAAGCATATACATGTGCTAATGAACATTGGACCTCCAGCATGCAAGTATAGTGGGACTTCTTAAAATGCTGCAAGATGCTGACTGTACGTTTGGGTCATTCAGAGCAGCAGGAGTATTGGATCAGCCTGTCAGCTTCTGTACACGTATTGTGTCCCCTTCCCTCTTTGGTAGCCTTCTCTGCTTTATACATAGGCTCTAGAAATAAAGAGGGGGTTGGTTACTTTTCTTCTTCACTTTTAAAATTCAATACCAGATAAGTCAAAGTAGTCTCCAAGTAAGTTACAGAAAGGTGCAATCACCTTAGGGTTGCTGCACAGCACTTTGCCCACCTTGCTCAGGTGCCCTGTTTGTGTGCTTTATTATCCCTGTCTGACTAGTGTCTACCTAGAAGCCAGACTGGCATGTCAGCAAATCCTGCAGAAGCTGGCTGATTAGGGCTGTTAGACTCATAGAACCACGGCAGTTGGAAAAGCCCTTTAAGATCATCCAGTCCAGCCATCATCTAACTCTACCAAGGCTGGTGCTAAACCATGGCACTCAGCATCACATCTCTGCCTTCCTGAAACATCTCCAGGGACAGGGATTCTACCACCTCCCTGTGCAGCCTGTGCCAGTCTTGGAGAACTTTTTTGGTCAAGAAGTTTATTTTCATATTTTATTTAAACCTCCCCTTGTGCAACTTGAGGCCATTTCCTCTCTCCCTATTGCTTGTTCCTAGGGAGAAGAAACAAACTCCCAGATCACTCCAGTCTCCTTTCAGGGAGTCGTAGAGAGCAATGAAGTGTCACGTCAGCCTTGTTTTCTTCAGGCTGAACACCCCCATGTCACTCAGGCACTCCTTAGTGATCCAGCTTGGTGAAGCTGTGCCTAGGGACCCAGCTCTATGAATAAGGACAGCAAAACCTTTCAGATCAAATGAGATCCAGTCTCATACTGGTCTATTTTTTGTTCACTGTGGAGATTTAAATACACATAGGCTCCCTGCATAGGAGCCCATCATGACCACAGGGTACCAGAAGAATAGCCTTGTTGTAACTTTTCTTTATTTTGGAAGCAATCCACTTGCTAATGTGGTGTGAAGAGAGTTAAGCAGACACTGAAATACTGACAGCAGTAGTAAGACTATTAAGGTTACTGTAGGACAGGGAATTTTAGTGTGTAAACAAATACAACTTAGCCTGTCCTGTTGGAAAACAGTCCTGCAGCACCCTGAATGGGACAAGTCGCAGTTAAAACTGGGGCAGGCTCTTTCCTGAGTAAGCTAGCCCAGCAGAGGGACAACCTTTTCTAGATGAGGAGGGCTGAAGTAGCATCATTTTGTGGGCTTTTCACAGTGGGTGCACCTTGGACAATCTCAGGATTGCTGCATTTGCAACCATTCTGACCAGAGCCACAAGCAGCGTTGGTTTTCCTCCCGCTTTTCAGGCAAGGCAAGTGACTGTTGCTCTGTTCCCATGTGGAATGCTGCTTTGCAGGGTCCCTCTCTAGATGTTTCCTCCCTTTGCCAGTATAGCTTAGAAGGACAGGTTCCTGATAGTGGTGGTCTTCATACATCTGCAGCTTTTGCAATTAGAATGGTGGCCTGCACAGGAGGACTCGAGACTGACTGGGAAAGAAATGCTTCTCAGGAAAGGAATTTCTCTGCAGGCTTTAGGTTTCCCCTCAGCCCCCAGGCAGTCAGTGCATTTGACAGATGTGATGATACAGGCTTCACCAGCCACTTGCAGCTGTGAGTTTTTCACGATTTTGGCCATTCAGATAGGCTGTCCAATCTAGAGAGAACTGTTCTTACAGGAGAGGCATTTTGGTTGGGAATCATCAAGTCTGGGTGACATTACAGGAGAGGAGAGAGCCAGGGCAAGGAGACAAGTTGCAGATTCCCACACCCATGGGAAGGTTGGATTTATGAAATAATCTCAACATGAATTTGAAAAGTTAAAGCAGCAATTCCCATTCTAGGGACCGTGTGTGATCAGCTTACAGGTTCCCAAGGGATAAAGAAACTATAATTCAATCTCGTTGAGGCCAGAAGAATTTTCTAGTTAATGCCAGCAGCTCTGCCCCACAGTAGCTTTTGAGCATGACCAGTTCACCAAGGTGCTTCATGATATGCTCAGCTTTAAAGCATGTCCTGATGTTATTCAGCAAGGAATGCACATAAATGCTTTGCTGAATCAGCCTGAAAGAAGAAAACCTGCTGATGGGCCCAGGATGACTAATCTATCTTCCTCTTTGTAATGTTGCCACATCTCCTACAGCAAAACAAGCAGCACTTGCTAAGAAGGAAGACAGCAGTGGCTGCACAGGCAAACAAGAATGCCAGGACATCCAGGCAATGGTACTGGTACCAGGTGAGCTGGTGAGCAGCTGCTCTCAAGTGCTTTGCTCCTTTGTGGCGCATGACAAATTCAATCCAGAAGACAGCTCTGTCCAGAGGCTTAAGGGGCTGGTCATGGTGTATCTTGGATAACCTCAGGGCATTTTCCTTATAGCTGGGGAGAAAAAGAAGAAACTGTTGAGATTTGTCACTGATTCTTGAGACAGCTGCTCAGCACCTGCCAGTCTTGAGGAAGAAACACCCTTGCTTTTACTCCCATCCCATCAGTGTTTAAAAAAGTTTTAAAACTGCCTCACTTTAGTCCCATCTGGATAAAAAGAAATTGTGAAATGTAGTAAGAGAGAATCTTTTGCAAAGGAAAAGGACTCCAGATTACTCCAGATACCTCTTTTTAAAAGCCACAGGGAAGCATTTGCAGGGTTTTCTGTTCCAGTATAATCCAGAGTGATACTTTTAACTGGGAGAGAGTTAATTTTCTTCATAGGAGCTTGCACGGGGCTACACTTTGGATGTGTGCTGAGAATAGCATGGATAACACAGGTATGTTTTCCTTATTGCTGAGCAGCCCTTACACAGAGGCAAGGCCTTTTCTGCTCCTCACACCACCCCACCAGCAAGTATGCTGGAGGTGCACAAGAAGTTGTGACGGGGCAGAGCTGGGACAGTTGACCCCAACTGACCAATAAAACTAAAGCCAGTAAAACTAAGAGCATGGGTGGGGGCCAAATGCACCAGGTCTTTGGTTGTCTGTCTGACTGACTGACATCCAGTTTGTTATAGATTACCTCCCTCATGGCTAATACCCATTGATACCTCCAGCATTTGCTTCAGGAATTTGCAAGTTCTTCCTTGAATTATAAAATGACAGAATGGCTCAGGCTGGAAAGGACCTCAGAGAACACCACCTCCAACCACCCTGTCATGGGCAGGAACACCTCTCAACTAGACTTGGGTGCTAAAGGCCTCATCCAACCTGGCCTTAAAAACTTCCAGGGAGGAGGCATCCACAACCTCCCTGGGCAACCTGTTCCAGAGTTTCACCACCCTCATACTGAAGAACTTCTTCCTAAGATCCAGTCTAACCCTGCTCTCCCTCAGCTTCAAACCATTCCCCCTTATCCTGTCTCTAGACACCCTTAGGAAAAGTCCCTCTGAAGCCTTCCTGTGGGATCCCTTCAGGTTTTGAAAGGCAGCTCTAAGGTTCCCCCCAGACTTGAGTCTTCTCCAGGCTGAAGACTCTACTGGCAACTCTAGCTCACTCAGCCTGTCCTCATAGCAGAGGTGCTCCAGCCCTTGGATCATCTTTGTGGCCTTCTCTGGACTCACTCCAGCAGCTCTGTGTCCATCGTATGCTGAGAACACCAGGACATGTGGTCTCAGAAGAGCAGAGGAAAGTGGCAGAATCCCCTCTCTTGCCCTCCTGGCCATGCACCTGTTGATGCAGCCCAGCCCACAGCTGCTTTCTGGGCTGCATGAGGGGACTGCCTGCTCATAGTGAGTTTCTCAGCAACTCAATGCCCCCAAGTCTCTTCAGGGCTGCTCTCGACCCACTTTGCACCCAGCCTGAATTTGTGCCTAGAATACCTGACCTTCACTCTTGACAAGAATCGCTACTAAAGACTGAGGGCTCCTACTTATTTTTCCAGTCCCCCAGTGGCCTTAGCAAGGGCTTTCAGCTGCTGGCCTTCCTTACCCTCTGATTCCTGACTGTGAGACATGGTAGCCTAAGGATATTGGTAACTCAAGGGCTGAGAAATTGTCACTGCAAATGCAGTTTGACACAACAAGTAGACTTGTCACTCAGAGCCTACAGAGGATTTGTTCTAGTAGAGAAATGTCTCAGGAGTTGCCTTGAGCTTTCTGAGAACTATCTTGAAGAGATCATGAAATGGAGTGTAAGGAAAAGCAGATGGCTGATCTTCCTGAAAAATGCTGATTCTCAGAAACAAAAAATGGATTTGATCAGAACCCCAAACTCCAGCTGCTCAGTATTTTTGGTTCCTAGAAGAGCCAAGAGAGTTCCTCACCTCATTAGCCCAAGGTTTTGATAACCTCATTCTACTGTAAGGCAAGAATAAAACTCACATGGAGTTTGTGATGACTGTATTTAATGCATCAACTAGGTCTTCTGTCTTCATGGTGCTGAAATCCAGGGCAACTGCAGCTCCCTTGGCCTTCATGTGCTGGATGTTGTCGTGCTGGTCTGCAAACATGGGAATCCCAACCATTGGGATCCCATGGTAGATGGCTTCGTAGATGCCATTGGTCCCCCCATGAGTAATGAAGGCTTTTGTCAAGGGGTGGCCTGGAGCAGGGAAGGAGAGGCACGTGTAACAACAGCTGCAGCAGAATGCCCTCCCTGGGACATGAGCACTGCAAACTACCTAGCCAGGTGCACTGATAGAGAAGGGAACAGCCTTGACCTTGGGATCAGCACCAGAGATTGCACATTTGGCTCGCACACACGTTTCTTGTGATACAGTGTGTGAATCAGAATGTTAGTGCAGACCCTGCCCTTCTGATATTGCACAGTTCTAATTTCACCATGGTGTCAGGTTTACAACAGCCTTAGAATCATAGAACTGTTTTGGTAGGAAAAGACTTCTAAGATCATTCGAGTCCAACCTTCAACCTAAGACAAGTATGGCCATTAGACCATGTCCTGAAGCACTTCAGCCCTGCTTAGGTGAAGTATTTTGAGGAATGGGCCCTGGAGATTGACCGCAGAGGCCAGCTCCAGTTCCACAGTTCATGTCTGCTTTGACATTTACTGCTGTTTACAGGTGGTTCTTAGCCCTTCCAGACCAATTGACACAGCTCTGTAAGCACTGTAAAGCTTTTGCTTTAGATCCCTCTTCATAGCTAAGCTCAGGTTGCTGCCTTCCTAAGCCACTTCCCCCTTTAAGGCTCCCTTCACAGCATAGCTGTGTCTTCCATGGTTTTTGTACAGTTACTCACTTTAAAATCAAAAGCAGGCCAGGAAATTAAGGCTCCAGGAGCAAACCTCAGCTCATTGTGGCTCATTGTAGCCACAAGTATGAAGTGGTTCTTTTGCCTGAGTAGGTCATTTTAGTGCAAAACCAAGAAAACAATTTTCCCAAGGGTGCAATGCAGGTAGAATCAGTCTTACCAAGCAGGTCATTTTGGGGTATCCAGTCATAAATCCTGGTGTTAGAGCCCAGTGCTTCTGGTTTCTTTCCTTTGTACCGCCAGAGGACCTTGAACAAAGGAGGAGCAAGATAAGCACAGTACATGTGAGGTACCTGTCTCTATTTCACGTGTAGTGCAGAGCTTTATCTCAAACCCACACCTGTAATTAAAACAGATTTGGCTCCAGTTTAGCTCTTTGATTAGTTATTATGTGCTTAGCATAAAAATCAGACAGCAGCTCTTGTACTTTGGCCCATGGACACCTCCTCCATGTCCTTCAGTTCAGAGGAGGGGAAATGCCAGCACTTGCCAGGAGGTGACTCAGCAGTCTGCACTGCAGAGCCCAGCTTTCCAGCTGTGGCACACCCAGCAGATAAAAAGCAGGCCAGTCCAAATGCAAAAGGCTTGCTGAAGGCAAGAGGAGAGACAAAATACCCAAAGCAACTTGATTTGGACTTGAAAGCAACTTCACCTTTTGTGGAAGCTGGCTGAGGGCTCTGGCAATCATGTTACTTTTCTCATCAGTTAGGTTGTAGACCATCGACCCGAGAGAGAACACGATGATGCCGTGTTCCCCTGAGCTCTGAACAAAGGCTTCCATTTCCTAGGAGGTGCAGAAAACACACTAAAAGTAATAATGCACTGCACATTATACAGATTTCTGTGAGCAGGGAGCATAACTTTTTTAGCTTGTCAAGGAGATGATCGTGGTGGTGTCTGAGCATCTCCACTGACAAGGCATTACAGAGACAAACCTGGCCCTGTGCAAAACAAACAGGTTCTTCCCAGGAGAAGCAGGACAGGTTGAGACAAGTGAGAGAAACTTTCCCTGTTTGAAAGCAAGTCGAGCAGCTTTCAGGATGTGTTTCCTGCAAGTACAAGCAGCAGGAAGGGATCCTGGCACTGACATGAGAGGGCCAGACCCTGTGACAGTCTTACCAGCAGTCAGTTGTGGGTTTGAATGTTCCTGGAACACGAACTTTGCAGGAAGAGGAAGTGCTGAAAGCTAACAGGAATTTTCAGTATCCTGACCAGAGTCTCATCAAGTCTCTGCTGTCAGTCAGCCAGTAAGTCACTGTTAGTCTGCCAGTTCTCTATTTCTTGCAACACAGCATGTGTTGCTAAACAGAATTTCTACACATCAGGCCAACAGATCTTCCTGATCCCTTTTTCAGTCAGTTCCATGTGAAATGGAGCAACAGCATCCAAAAGAGAACAGTTACCCATTTCCCCAGCCAGCCACTGCTGCAGGCAAGGGGGATGAAGGTTCTTTTAGTGGGCCAGTTTCATTGAAGTGACCCTCCATCCTCTGAGGCTCCTGCAGGAGCAGTACTCTAGACGAGAGCTGCTCTTGTTGTCATCATCAGTATCTCAGAGTTTCAAATTCCACCTGAACATTGCCAGTCACAGCAGAGCATGGGCTGGAGATGCGAGTATTTTAATCCAAGATGCCTTAAACTATGCAACCACAGCAAAGTGTTCTCAGTTGCCTCTTTCTGCAAGCCTTGACTCCATTCTGTATGCAGAATTTGCCCTGTCATGGTGCCTTTTGGCACAAGGTATTTTGGTGTCATCATGGGCTGCAAGACTGTGTCTTAGTGCCAGGTGACAGAAGGAGAGGAAATGACCTGGAATTGTGGCAGGGGAAGGTTGGGAGATCAGGAAAAATTTCTTTGCTGTAAGATTAGAACAGGCTGCCCAGGGAGATGGTGGAGTCACCATCCCTGGAGGTGTTCAGGAAATGTGTGGGCATGAGGACATGGTTTAATGGCCACAGCAGTGTTGGGTTGAAGGTTGGGCTTGGTGACCTTGGAGGTCTCTCCCATCTTCAAGAATTCTGTGAATTAAATGTACCCTGGGGTAGCCCCTAATTTTTTTCCCCAAACAAGAATTGTGTTCCCTCCTGCTGACCTCAGCTCTGCTTTTCTAAGACATCAGGCTGTATACCAAGCCCTCAGATTGCACAAATACAGATTGCCAAAGAGCTTCCTGCTGGCAGCAGAGGAGCTTCTTTAAGGATAAGCCTTCTCTGGACATGGCTTGCAGGGTTGACTGGGGAGAGAAACAGTTTTGGGGTTTAGTCTGGAAAACCAGAGAGGATCTTATCAATGTTTGTAAGTATCTAAAGGGTAGGTGTCAAGAGGGGACCAGGCTCTTTTCAGTAGTGTCATGTGAAAGGACAAGAGGCAAGGGATAGAAACTGGAACCCAGGAAGTTTCATTTCAACATGAGAAGAAACTTTGCTGTGAGGGTGACAGCGCCCTGGAGCGGGCTGCACAGAGAAGCTGTGGAATCTCCTTCTCTGGAGACTTTCAAGACCTGTCTGAATGTCTTCCTGTGTGACCTGCTCTAAGTGACCTTGCTTTGGCAGGAGGGTTGGACTGGATGATTTTCAGAGGTCCCTTCCAACCCCTAACATGCTGTGATTCTGCTGGGCAACCAACTGACCAACGGCAGGACAAAGCTGGGGTACCTTTGGTAACGGCTTTGCAGGCTGGCAATGAAGTCCTCCAACGAACTCAAAGTTGGGCAGGAAAGGGCGTGGAAATTCAAAATCCCAGTATGTTCTGATTAACCAGATCTCTGCTTTCCCCATCGTCTCACACAGGGTTGTGGGCCTTCCTAGGGACAAAGTACAAGGGGTTTACAGCACACACAGGAGCGGCCTGCTTTGTTGTGGATTGCAAAGCAGCAGCCTTACCTTTGTCCTCTGGCACTCCCAATCAGTGCAATCTATCAAACCACGCACAAAGTGAGTGTGTGGGCAAATTCAGACCTATTCCTTGACCCTGTTTGGCCTTGACACTTTGCCATAAGCAAGGAAAGCTTTAAAACAAAGTTCTGTTACTCAGTTAGTGGCTGCTCAGACTACAGTAAAAGTCAGGCAGAGTCACTTTGAGTTCTCTTGTGGACTGGATCAGTTCCTTCTGACACATATTGGAAAAATTTGGCCAAATCATAGATGCCTCTAGAAATCCATCTGTAGAAAAAAGAAAATCCAACGGATAAAACTGTTACATAGCATCCCATCTGGGAAAAAAAGTTGTATTCTCAAGTACAGGTTGCACGTTGTCTTTGCAGTATCTTCCCCGCAGAGTGGAACTGGGGAGTAAAAAGGTCAGAAGTGTTGGTAAATGGTTGTTCACAGCCAGCCTAATGCAAGCAGGAGCCAAGCAAATTAAGCAGCAAGATAGAAATTATCTGTAGGGTATCTACTCATGTTCCTTGATCAGCATTATAATTAACATCAGTAATTGATTTGATTTAAGTAAAGAGTAATGAGTCTGTTACAAAGCTACTGGAGTGAAAATAATGCCTTCCTGGCCAGCAGAGTGATAGGAGGTGTAATTAAGTCTGATGTGATATTGACAAAGAACCAAAAGTCCAGGGGAAAGGGAGTGGTTTGCAGAGCACAAAAGCATTATTGGGAAGTGCTGGAAGAGGCTGAAGGGCTGCTCGCTGTTGTTCACTCCTTTTCTGCCTAACCACAGATATGTTCCATGTAAACACGAGGAAATTTTTTTTCACAGTGAGGGCAGCACAACACTGGAGCAGGCTGCTCAGGAGGCTTGTGAGGTCTCCTTCTCTACAGATACTCAAAACCCACCTGGATGCGTTCCTATGTGATCTACTCTTAAGTGATCCTGCTCTGGCAAGGGGGTTGGACTGGATGATCTTTTGAGGTCGCTTCCGACCCCTAACATTCTGTGATTCTGTGGTACTCTTGTCTGAGATTCAAAGTCCATTGAACTAAAAGGTCTCTTTATAAGGCTGTGGATCAAGCCTGGGTTGTACTAGCTTAGAATAAAAAAAACGGTTCCTGTCATTCCTGTTTCAGACTAAGTGGTGACTGAAATGTTTCTAGCATTATTATTGGGGAACTTGAAGTCATGCTCTGCATCCCACAGTAGGCAAGGTTGCAAAATGATACCCTAAGGTGATACATGCATGCACTGTGAGTAAAGTGTGCTTTCCTGCTCTGAAGTTGTCCAGAGAGGCAGTGTTCCTAGTTACAACAGGGTTAACTGTCTGCATGCTGTCCACGGAACTGTCTCCAGTACCTTACCCTTACTTAAGGAATGATTTTGCCCTCCAACTTTATCTACTACTATCTTAATTGTAGAAGTGCCTGTCATCAAGATGAAGAGGCATCAACTGTCCTCTGAAAACACTATAGTGGGCACAGAGCACACTGTTAAGAGCTCACCAGCAGCAGTATCACTGACAAAAATTAGAACTCTGTGCTCTAAAGATGCTTCAGAGGAAGAAGAGCAAAAGTGCACTGGTATCTGTTAGACTAGACCAGACCTAAAATGGAAAGCACAACCTCCATGTGACCAGGGTGGGATTACCATCTCTGCATGCCTTTGAAAAAAAGTATTTGTAGACAACAGCACTGAGCACAAGGAGAAACCACCCAGCAGCTGCCTTACCTAAGACATTGCTGTAGTACCCATCCAAGTGGTCTCGCCAAAATGTCAAGAAAAAGAAATCCATGTAAAAGTAAAAGAGGAAGTTCTGTAGCCTTTCCCCAAAGGACATCCGGTCTGTCAGCCCCTTTGTGCTAGCAGGCACGTAAGAAGGTGGGGAAGGGAGCCCGCCACACAGCCGCTCCACCACGTTGGCGTCAGAGAAGCGGAAGCTGTAGACAAAAGGGATTTCCAGGATTTCTGCCACCAGCTCCCCACCAACAGCCAGGGGGTCAGCAATCAGAACATCGAACTTTGCCTGCTGCAGCCTTGCTACCAGCTGAGAGTCCATCATCAAGGTGTCAAAAACCTGCTTTGACATATTGGTAAAGACTTCCAGCTCCTCTTTCATCTTCCACATGATCTCCCAAATGAAGAGATTAGAGGCCTCATTCAGCCACAAATTGAGGAAGTTCTCCATGATGTCATCCAAGTCCTTCTGGGTATAGGGGACTTGCAGGACCTCAAAGGTGAAGAGAGAGGAGGTGTCTTGGTAGTCAATGAGCAAATTGCTTGAGGGCACCAGCACAGTCACTTCATGCCCCCTGAGAACCAGGTTTTCCAGCAGCACTTTCATATTGATCCAGTGACTTGCATCAGTGGGCCAGACCACCACCTTTCCACAAAAGCCAGTGCACCAGCAGCACGCACAGGCCCAGAGCAGCCAGAGGAACCTTGGCCCCATTGTCTCAGCAGTCCAGTCTGACTGAGCTGGAATCTCAGCTCAGCTCCAGTCTGACTGAGCTGGAAGCAGTTGATTGCTCCAGCATGCAAATTGGAGCCAGCCAATGAAAGTAAGATCCATTAGGTGCCAAAGTTGCCAAGAGGGCATGGGTCAGACACAATACAACACTCATAGGGAGACCAGGCCAGCAGTAAAATTCTGTTCTGGAGTCTCCTGCAGAGCCACAGCTGATCTCAAAATGACAGCAGCTCCTGCTTCTGCTCACCACAAACTGCATTTTGCAGTATTTGAGGACCAGGAGCAGGCAAAACCCCAAAATAAAGGCAAGAAAAATAAGTAATGTAAAAAAGAGTTGCCCACCAACAGCCAACTAATGCCCAGTGGGAAAAGCCTTGTCTGTGCAAGGGCTGCTCAGCAGTAACCAAGCATTGTGTGTTCTCCACACTGTTCCCAGCACATAGCCTAGCCCTGTGCAAGCTACTAGGGTAAAAATTAATTCCTTTCCAAACAAAATCTGCAGTTCCGCATTCCACATCTTCAAGTTGAGGACACACGTTCCTGTGCTGTGCAGAAGCTCATGGTAGGTGTCCTGGTTCTGCTGAGCCAGAATCTCAGGCCTGCACTCAGGCCAGCCACAGGCTGCAGGCCATCAGCAGCTCTGAGTCAGTCATCACAGCTGACCTGAGCTGGCTCCTATCAGCGTCACACTCAGGATAAAGGGGGAATTTTGGTGAGAAGAGGTGCTAGTCTCCTGCCTGGGCATCTCCTGCCTGGGCTTCTCCTGACCCTGCTCCTCTTCTGTCTCCTGTGGCCCGCCTTATTGGACAGGGTGAGTGCTGCACTTGTGCTGGGCTGAGCAGAGCTTTGCATACCTTCTGTGGACACGTGTTAATTTGGCTGTTTCACTGAATCCATGTCAGCCTGTGGGGCTTCTCTCCTTTTCCTGATCCCCTTCTCTGCTGAGGAGGTGTCATGGGGTGACAGAGTAACCACTGAAGTTTAGCCTCAGATCAAAGCTAAACACAGACAGTAAAGTGCATGAGCAACCCAGGAGACCCTTTTGACAGGTGCAGGATGAACCGCATTTCTGGAGTACAGCCTAGGTTTGCTTCTTTGCCTTGTAAGCACCAATCTACCTGCAAGGCTGATTACAATTTTCATCTCTTCATTTACTAGCTGCAAAGTGTCCTGCAGTGATTCAGCACAACTGGGCCACAGGATGCTCTGGTTCTGTCCTCTCTGCAACCACATGGTCTGGACACACACAGCACTGCTGCTGGAAGGACACAATCCTGGTAGAGTTGTTTCCAGTATTGGGCCACCCCAGAGGACAAACAGGAGGTGAAGGTGCACAGATTTTGCTCACCTTGCTGGTGAGCCTCTTGGGAAGAGGCTGGCATCAGTATATCCGTATCATGTAGTCAAGGACAGATACTGCCAAGGCAAGAGGCCTGACTTCTCCTCTTGACTGTATCCTGCAGATGTAGTGGAGATGCTTGATAGTACTGATGTGTTCAGGGGAAAGAACAGAAAGCTGCTCTTTCCTGAGCAGAGGGTGAAAAGAGGCTCAGACTAAATGAAAACAGCCTTCTCCAGGAGCTCAGCATCACCACGTGAGCTGCTCTCATGAGACTGAGCAGTCCAGCTTAAGCTAGTCCTTGAAGACAATCATGCTTCAACCTCATCTCTTGAAAAAGCATTTAGGTATCTTTAGAGAGCAGCTAGAATAATAAGAACACTGTGAAATCTATTCCAAGGAGAAAGAGAAGGTGCATGGGTTTGTGCGAGATGCTTGCTCCTTCCGTTCACATCTCCTGCAGGACTGGGCACACTCCAGACCAGAGCACATTACTAGCAGGGTAGAGACCAACTAAGCTACCACAGCTGACAAAACAGGTATTGCACGTGAAGCCTTAAACCTCACATTTAGTAGTAAAATAGACAAACTAAGATCAAAGCAGCTATGAGGCTTGCACAACAGATCATCAAACCACACTTCCGCCAGTGCAAGATTTCCTGGCTCCTGTAAAAACACCATAAACAACAGAAGTGAATACACAGCATGATACTCTGCTAGCAGGATCACCTAACAGCTGAGCTCTAGCAGTGACACCCTGCTAGGGAGTCAGAAACCAAAACACTTAGAATCTCACCTTGAAACAACATCCACTTTATCTGCCCACTGATGCTTCATGTAGGTTTGCCCTCTTTTAAGCATTTCAATAATCACTTGGAGCAAAAAAAAGTGAAAATATGCAACATCTGTGAAAAAAGAAAAAAACCCTTGTGAACAACCACAGCTGTCTTCTAACTGGGGCTCAGCTGCTCTCACAAGTCCTAGAATGACTGGAGGGGAGGCCATCATCTCTCATTCTGAGATAAGCCAGAAAGAAAAAAAGGGTGCTACGGGACAAAAGTAAAACATACATGTATATATATACCCAAAAATGGTGGTATGTAGCTTTCCAAAACCATCTTTTTTATTTCTACTTCCAACATTTTAACTCTGTACTAGTGTTTGGTGGCTGTAGAACATTACTTTTCTGGTCTTAGTGTTTGCCATGATTCACAGAGAATGCAGCATCCAGGTGGGTTTTTAAAGTCTCCAGAGAAGGAGACTCCACAACCTCTCTGAGCAGCCTGCTCCAGAACCCTCACAGTAAAGAAGTTGCTCTTTATGCTTAAGTGAAACTTTCTGGGTACTAGTTTGTGCCCCCTGTCCTATCAGTGGGCACCACTGAAAAGAGCCCAGCCCCATTTTCTTAACCTGCACCCTCCATGTGTTAATCAGATCCCCTCTCTGCTCTTCTCCAGGCTAAACAGCCCTGGGTTCCTCAGCCCTTCCTCATGAGGTAGATTCTCCAGGCCCGCCAACATCATCGCAGCCTTCACTCAACACTTTACAGCAGTTCTCTGTCCCTCTGGTACTGGGGAGCATGGGACTGGACACAGGACATTGCTGATCAGCTCTTTCTCAAGTGGCTTCATCACTGTTTTACCCATACTGGCAGTATCTGGACAGACTTGGCTGTACTAATGTGGCAGGTCAGGATTAACAGATAATATCTGTATTTACCTGAATTGTTTTCCCTGCCATGGGAATTCTGGAGGAAGGATAGTGAATTCAGGGCTATTATGCTTCTAATTTGTGCCTTACCTCTAAGCTGTGAGTATTTACTCCTGTGTGCACAGCAGGTGTAATTTCTGGAAGAGCAACCTTACCTAAAACATCACTGTAGTATTGATCCCAGCTTCCCCAGAGTAAGTGATGATACACCAGATCCTGCACTGCATAGGTCAAGATGTTCTTCAGCCTTTCCAGGAAGGACATCCTGTCTGATAGACAGCTTAGGGTGGCTGGTACGTAGGAAGGGGGTGCTGGGAGCATCCCACAGAGCCGCTCCACCGTGTTGCCTATGGAGAATCGGATGGTGTAGACGAAGGGGATGCCCAGTTTCTCAGCAAACAGCTCCCCACTGGGTGTCAGCGGGTCTGCCAAGAGGACATCGAAGGTGGATGCCTTCAGTCTCTCCATCAGGGCCTTGTCTTTCAGGACTGCATCACAAATTACTTTGGTTACATTCTCCAACTTAGACAACATCTGACCCATCTCGTAAATACTTTTCCAGACAGGTAGCACTCTCTCCCGGTAAAACCAAAAATAGAAAGCTTCTTCCAGTATGGCAGCCATCTCCTCCTTGGTCAGCGGCACCTCCACCACTTCAAACTGGAAGGGTGAGGGCTCTGTGGTGTTGAAGATGAGGAAGCATGAAGGCACCAGCACGGTCACCTCATGTCCCCGGTCCACAAGCTCCTGGAGTATGTACTCCATGTTCAGCCAATGGCTGTTGTCAGCTGGCCAGACCAACACCTTTCCCCCATGCCCCCAGCCCAACACAGCCAGCAGCCACAACACTGCCACCTTCTTCCCAGCCATAGTCTTCTGTGCCAACTTCCCCGTGTGTTTCCTTCACCGGCGGCAGCAGCGCTCCCACACTTGACTGGGCATGCGTGCCCCTGCCTTGCTCCGGAGGGCAGGGAGCTGAGCCAGCTGCCTTGAAATCCTGTCCTGGATAATGGGGAAGAAGGTGACTGGGACCAGCTGGCGCCATCTGGTGGTCAACAGTCTGCTGAAGCCAGAAGATGTGCTGCATCTGGAGCCATAAGGAGAGCTGTCAGCCTTGGGCGCTCAGTCCAGTGAGGATTGTGTCCTGTTGGTTATCCTGGTCCTCCTGTCTGTCTACCTAGAGTCTATACGGGCATGGCACTTCAGGACATGGTTTAATGGCTATGGTGATGCTGGTTTCATGGTTGGACCCAATGATCTTAGAGGGCTTTCCCAGCTGAAACAATTCTGATTCTGTGTTTTTCAGTTGATAGGCACCTGGGATGGTGATCCAGGGCAGCAGTGAGAAAGTGGCACCTCAAAGTGTATGAGACTACCGGACAAGACACTCCCAGTATCAAGGTAAGACTGTCTTCATGCAAATTTGCCTCTTCCAGACCATGCGTGGCAGGAGGCCAAAGCTGGTAGGTGATAGTGTGGGCTGTCCTGCCTGCCACTAGGTGCCAGTTAGGCACTATAAGTTGAACCAGGAAAATTTGTTAAAGGGTTTTGTTTGTGGCCACCTTTCTGATAAACAGTTAAGAAATAATGCAAGTCCTCTTTACTGTGCTAAACTCATCATTGCTGGGCTTCTACCCAGCTCCCTTACTTGTTTGGGTTTTTTTTCTCCTGTTGCTTTGCAAGGCAAAAGCTCTGATTTCTGTGCTGTTGACAGCATGCTTTCTAGGATGGCAATGAGGGTGAAAGAAGCAGCTGGGCTTAGATACCTCATCTGCTGTCTGTGTGACAACAGTTTGGTGTACTTGTGGAGTCCGGCAAGTATTTGCAGGCAGTGATATCCTGAGACACTGCTCCAACCTTGGAAGTGTTTGAGACTATGTTGGATAGGGGTCTTGAGCAACTTGATCTGTCAGGAGATAATTTCTTTCTATAGCAGAGGGTTGGAATGAGATGATCTTTAAGGTCCCTTCCAACCCAAACCATTCTATGACTCTATTATTTAGAAGTGCCCCTTTTCATGAGCTGAAGGTAAGGTTAGTAGAAATGCCACATTAATCAAAGGTGATTAATACTACAGGAAAGACACTGAGGGGTTGGAGCAGGTCCAGAGAAGGGCAACAAAGCTGGTGAAAGGTCTGGAGAACAGGTCTGATGAGGAGCAGCTGAGGGAATTGGGAGTGTTTAGTCTGGGGAAGAGGTAGCTGAGGGGAGACCTCGTTGCTCTCTACAGGAGGTTGCAGTGCGGTGGGAGTTGGTCTCTTCTCCCTAGTATCAGGTGATAGAAGGAAATGGCCTGAAATTGTGCCAGGGGAGGTTTAGATTGAAGATTAGAAAAAATTTCTTTGCTGCAAGAGTGGTCAGGGATTGGAACAGGCTGCCCACGGCGGTGGTGGAGTCACCATCCCTGGAGGTGTCCAAGAAATATGGACATGGCACTTTGGGAAATGGTTTAATGGCTGTGGAAATGTTGGGTCAATGGTTGGACACAATGATCTTAGAGGGCTTTTCCAACCCAAACAATTCTGTGGTTCTATGATTCTACAGTTACCTGCATATTCACTCAGAACAATCCAGGAGAGAAGCCTGCAGAAGAAAGCCTCTGTTTGCTTGTGGGTGGAGGGTATGTTCTAAACAACACTTATTTGGTGTGGAAAGGGTTGGGTTTGTATGACTAGTGTTGTAAATGAAGTCTGTAGCACAAAGCCACAATGCACTCCAGCAGTGTTAGTGAGGGTAACAGAGCTGGCTCTTAACTCACCATCTCACCGCTCCCTGTCATATCCTGCATTAGGAGTGCAGCTCTGTTCCCGACTGCTTCCTGTGCAAGCAGTCACTGGACAGGAAAAGGTGCAGGCTGATCTCCCTTGCTGAGGGCCCTACATGGTGTGGAAGTAATTCCAACCTCCACATTAAAGACGATTATGGCAAAAGTGGCCATTGGGATGGCCACTGATCCCTGTCCCAAGGCATAGCAGCACAGCACCTTGACAGGGGTGTGTGGAACTGCTGGCTTGTTCCCTTTTCCACACGGAGACTTCCAGGCTGGATGATGCCTTAAGCAACCTGGTCTAGCAGGAGGTGTCCATGCCCATGGCAGGGAGTTGGTACTGGATGATCTTTAAAGTCCCTTCCAACTCAAACCATCTCATGATGCTTTTATGATTCTGTGCATTCTGTGACATGACAACCTTCTTGCTGGCCTCTCTGAGACCATGACTTTGCAACCCTGCCAGGTTCTTAGCTCTGCAGGTCATAATGTGAGAGGTTGTGTAAAGATAAGTAGTAGAAGGCTTACCTAAGATCTCACTGTAGTATCCGTCCCATTGTCCCCAGTAGCTCTGGAAGACATAGTCCTGCAGGTGGTAAGATACAAGGTTTTTCGTTCTCTCGCTGAAGGACATGTGGTCGGTCAGCTCAGAGAGTGCTGCAGGTGCATAGGACTGTGGGGCTGGGATCTTGCCACAGTGCCTCTCCACAGTGGAGGCTGGGGAGAAGCGCAGTGAGTAGATGAAGGGGATGACCAGCTTGAGAGCCAGGAGGTCCCCACAGAGGGTCACAGGGTCTGACAGCAACAGGTCATAGCTAGAGCGCTGCAGGTGGGCCATCAGCTCTGGGTTGGCTAGCACTGCATCACACATCAGCCTGTTCATCTGGTGCCAGTTTTTGGAGAGTTTTCCCAGCTCTTTGTAAAACTGCCAGAAGGTCCAAGTGGTTGGCCTGTTATTCAGCCACAGTGCAACTACATCATCTATCAGGTTCTCAATGGTGTCTTTCTTGAAAGACACATTATAGACCTCAAACTTCTCTGCCACTTCAGCCTTGGGTTTAATGAAAAGAGAAGCGTTGGAGACCAGGATGGTAACACTGTGCCCACAGTGGATGAGCTCCTCTATAACTATCTTCACATTCAGCCAGTGGCTGCCTTCTGTTGGCCAGACCAACACCTTCCCACAGAAGGCAGCCCCTAGAAAAGCAGCCTGAAAAAGGAGCAGCTGGAGGCATTTCTTAGAGTGGTGGGGTTTTGTGTTCATGGCAGTGTTAAGGGCTAGAGAGCCTGGGAGTTTTCCTTTCCAGCTAGGAGTGCTGCACCTCTGTCTTGTTTGATGACTCTTTACTAGCACTCAGCAAAAGCAAGAGTTTGCTGTTGCACAAGTGGGACCTTTAAAATCCACATCTGGTCACAGGTCTGAAAAGACAGGAAAGGATGTGTAGTGACTTGTTTTTCCTTTTCTGCCTTCTACTCTGCTAGTTTCCCCCCATGCAAGCTCCTTTCTCTGGTTACCAGGATGGCACCAATCCCCACAACTGTCAAACTACTCCTTTTGCACAAGAATTTAATCTTCTAAGTTTTTATGATTTTTATAGTTTTTCCAGAAGAATCCTGACTGTGAAATAATAGGGGATCTCTTCTATCTGTCTGTGAAACAGGGAATCTCTTCCAGCTATGTGGTCACTGTGTCAATAAATGCTGACAGACTTACTCTAAGTATTCTCAAATAAGTGGCACTGCTTCCAAACAGCACTGGGGAAATAATGAGATCTGGATTTGAAGTGCCTGTTTTCATTGATAACAACCATGGTATCAGTATACTGTAATAATTTGTTACTTATGACAGCAAACCTACCTGTGCTTAAAGATATGTTTCTCAGAATTTGAGTGTATGCCCAGCTTTCTCCACCTTTCTTTCCAGTAGCAGCAGCACAGATTAGTTAGCTGCCAGGCAGCAGTGCTTAAGCAAGTGCTTGCCTGCAGATAGTGCTGGACTTGGGAAGAAAGCCCTGGGCAGGACAAGGTGGGAGAACACCTATGACAGGACTAGCAGTGGTAAATTATGCCATAGGCATCCTTAACCTCCTTCAACACTTCTACTGCCACATCCCTCCTGATAGATAACATGAATTACTAGCAGCCATGCCCCAGCTCCTGTGGAGAGCTGCTGCAGCTCCAGGCTTCACCGTTAACTCACCTTGTTGCATCTTTACAGATGAAGAAACTGCAAGTGAGCCAGCCCCCCAGATGCCAACTCTGAGCCTCAAAAAGCTCATTGCACCGCTCCCATGAACTAGCAATGCTAGAGGTGGGGCAAGGAAAGAGAGGCCACAAGGTATGTTTCAGTGGCTGACTTGGAAGCAGCATCCTTTTTCAGGGTGAAATGTTGCAAGTGCTGCTGTTTCCCTTGCTGAGAGAAGGCAGCTAGTCCTTCCTTTAGGTGATGACAATGCCAATAATAAGGTCATTTGTTCTGATACATGACAGGTGGTTTCCAACTGCTCCCAGGGAACTCTTTACACAGGGAGTTCGTTACTACCCTCTGGGACACATCACCACTAGCCTGGTTATATTGTGGCCTTAGTTCAGGTGTTTAAACATGGATCTGGGGCTCTCTTGGCCCTTAAAGGTTGTTGTCAAACCAAATGCTGCATCTTCTGTGGTGGCTTTTGCTTGGAAAGTCAGCGTTTGAATGTAAGGCACTATGTCCTGGAAGGAGCTTTTATCCACCAGGAGTCAAAATGGCATCTAAAACCTCTGTAGAAGGATCAGCTCAATCAACCACAGCCTGGGGGCAGATGCCACACGGTAGTAGGCTCTTACCTGGCTGAATCTTCCAAGGTACGCAAGCGGTGTGCTTGGAGCTGCAAGGTGCACTTTGCTACACCAGTTTGCTTCTGTTTCTCGCTGCTCACCTCCTCGGTGCCTGGGTTGCTTTGGTGGGGTTGGCTACTGGGCAGAAGGCGCTTAAATAAGTTACCCTCTAAACTGGGCTTTACAAAAGGGGGAGGTAATACAACACGGGATACTTACCACAAGGCTTGTGTTGTGGGATTATTTGTTGCTTTGTCATGTTCCAGTCATTTAACAGTTGAGGTGATCTTCCCCGTGGCTGGGGTACATTACAATGCTATTATAGATTTGCAGAAGAACTTTGCATCCTGTAGCTCAGAAACACAGTGTTTGGCTGATGGAAAGTTTCTTCACTCATTTTTGGGGTCCCAGCTGGTTAAACAGAGTTATTTGTTGAGCAGCAGGCCTTGTTTATAAACTGCCTGCAAAAGCAAAGAGAAAATATTGTGGTTTGTTTGCAAAGCCTTTCAAGCATTGGTGGGTGTGTGACCCTTGATGCTGGAGATCTAGGCAAGTTTTTGGTGACCTGAAAATACAGGAATCTGAAGAAAGCACCTCCATAGTTTTTTAATATTGCCCATAATATTCAGCACAAGTTTTCCTAGACTCTCAGAATTCAGAACCATTTTGACAGCATCTTTCAACAGCAATTTGTCCTTACAGCCACTATGATCTCCTTGGTGCTCGGGATTTTTCTAAGCTAATTTAGCTTATTTGGGAAAGTCTTGTAAAAAAATCTAAATTAAAAGGTCATATTCATAAGGCCTAGGGCAGATGGGAACTTGAGTTTCATTTCAAACCCTTCCATAATTACTCCATAGCAAATGAGAGCTATTCTAGGGAAACCAAAGGGTTAAATATGTCTGTTTTCCATGGCCAACCTCTAAAGAGAATACTCAGATTACTTGTAATGCAGAGAAAGTAAGCGTTTTGAGAGGATTAAAGGACAAAATCCAGAAAAGGAGAGAAAAGTAGTGCTGAAGAGAGTAGATGATGTTAAGTGTCCATATTTCACACGTCTAGCATTACTAAGTAGAAGAGCTGCAGACACTGATGCAGTCCCCAGCCTTGTTAAATAACAGCAGGCTTTGTGGGGTGAGGGCCAGTTATGCAACAGTTATGCAACACAAAGTAGTGTTTTCCACCTACGGGTCTCTTCTGCATTTTGCTGAACAGGGTTTATGCTGGGCATGCCACTTTTATTTCTGCAAAATGTGGATGCCAGCCAGCACCTGAAAAATTCAGTGCCTAGGGGAGAAAAAGGAGGCTTGTGCCCTGAGAAGTACTAAATGACTCCTTTCTCTCACTGCAACAAAACCACTTCTGGATGAAAAGCAGACTTGAAAGTCCTGACTATAATTTTTTGCAGGAGGTGGGAGGGGAGGGCTGGGTGGGGAAAATGTCAAGGCTGGCTTGTCCATGAGCACAGAGCAAAGTGAGTGGATTCAGCAGTTTCTCAAAGGCACATTTGCTCAGTAAAGGCTCTGCTTTGGAGACATGGGTGGGGTTTTGGCTGGGGCTGCTATATCCTGCAGCTGGAGTGTTTTGAGGCTGGAGGAGTGAGAGGAAGAACATTCTCTGCTTTGGATGTCATCATCTTAGATGTCTGGATTTATGCAGGCAGTGTATACTTAGAGTGCCACTTACTTGTAAGCATCAAGGGCTTAGAGATCCCTTCTCTAAGCCAGCAGGGAAGCCCTTCTGTGAGGTTCACTCCGTGGCTCCTCTCCTAAGTGTCTGCATTTGGCTGTGAGGAGGAAGGCTTCTCCATCCCACTGTGGCTTTCACCTGCCATGGGTCCAACTTGGTGGTGACAAGCATAGGAAGAAAGGCACCACTTTCATATCAAACAATTCAAAGTCCTGGTTTTACAAGGGTGTTTATGAGGGAGCTGCACTCAACCTGCCCTGACTTCCTAGATAGTGCCTCTGAGGGCAAAGTTACTTTCTGCAATCCCTTCTCTGGCCTCCAAACCAGATGTTTCTTTCTTTCTAGGCATCTTTGCAAAACCTCTAAGGTACAGCACCTTAGCCTCTCCCAGCCAGTCATATTGCATATCTTCACAAAGAATCACAGAATGGTAGGGGTTAGAAGGGACCTCTGAAGGTGATCAAGTCCAACCCCTCTGCTAAAGCAGGGTCACCTAGAGCGAGTCACACAGGAACACGTCCAGGCAATAAGCACCCTATCTACAGCAGTGAGGGCAGGTGCTGTCAGGCTTGTTCTTTGGCTCCAGGCACTAAAACGGTCAACACTAAAAAATCTGTTTCTTATGGAGGGCAGTGAAGGAAAGCACCTCTTGGCGTGTTTGATGCCTCTGTGCATTCCACAGGAGCTGCTGTCTGAATTATGGAGAGGAAAGAGGCATCATTAGAAAGTCATCAGACCAGAGGTCCTTTGTGGAAACAGAAAACAAATCTCTCTGCTTCCACACAAACAGGAACATGTAAGGAGCAAAGCAGGAGCAATTGGATGGCCTGACTTTGTATCCAAAGCAGCAACAAACAGGCATGTAAGGGATATAGCATAGGAAGGGAAGAAAATGCCTGAATCCAGCTGCAGCAGAACCAGTCGTTGACTTTAACAGAGGAGCAACAACAGCAAGAGTCAGAATGAAAGGAAATCCCTGTAGCAAGATTCCAGGATGTCAAGGGGCTAAGAGATAAAGCATCAGAGGAAATAAAGCACCCAAAGAGACTCAGATGTCTTCAGCCTAGAAATACACAGCTGGGGAAGGCTGTGTTATGAGGAAAACCTACAGAGTCCCAAAGGGCAGGTAGGGTCAGTGTGGATGAATGGCTGGCAGGATCTCAGTGCAGAAGGTAAGGGACTTTGAAAAAAAAAACAACAACAACAAGAAAAAACACCAAAAAAAGGGGGCGGGGGGAAGTTGTGGGGGTATGGGATGTGACTAAAGTCATGGAATTGTCAGGGTTGAAAGGGACCTCAAGGATCATCTAGTTTCAGCTAGATCCTTCCACTAGATCAGTTTGTCCAGAGCCACATCCAGCCTGGCCTTAAAAACATCCAGGGATGGAACTTCCACCACCTCCCTGGGCAACCTGTTCCAGTGTCTCCTTACCTTTATGGTGAAGAACTTCTTTCTAACATCTAATCTAAATCTCCCCTCCTCTAGCTTGCATCCATTTCCCCTGGTCCCATCACTACCTGACACCCTAAAAAGTCTCTCACCAGCTTTCTTGTAGGCCCCCTTCAGATACTGGAAGGCTACAATAAGGGCTCCTTGGAGCGTTCTCTTCTTCAAACTGAACAACCCCAACTCAGCCTGTCCTCATAGGAGAGTCAAGATTTTAAAAGCAGGTTTGTAGAAGACAAGAACTACAGAGTGACCAGACAGAGGAAAACATCTGGCTCAGGAGCTGCTTTCCTACACAGCATTATCTCTGTCCAACCAAAGTGCCTGAGGCCACTGATCACCTGTTCGCGCCTCTTCTGTCATCTCTGGCTTGGTTTTGTTTGTACTGGGAGTGCAAGGTAAGAGGGAACAGTGAGGTTCAGAGCCTGCCACATTGTCCTGTACCAAATCACCACAACCAAGCGATACATGAACTGCATCACACAACACAGAGAAGCTCCCGGTAGTTGAGAGAACCAAAACCTATCTGCAATTATTTTTTTATGACTTCAAGTAACACTACTTTTCTGGTGAGGGATCACAGTTCTGAGTCTTCTCTGTTTCCTTCTGACTCATCCAGGTAGGTAAGGCCTATCTCTGCTGCGGCACCTATCACTGACGCTTTGCTTGGATTTGTGGCTGATGGCCAGATTCCAAGGATTTTGCTGAACAATGTTATTTAACTCTGGTTTACACCCTGTATTCCTGGGCAGGTCCCACCTGACCATCAGTCTCACCCCTGGAGCACAGCAGAGCTGTTTTACACCCTACAGCCCCTGTTTTAGCCCTGGGTTGTGCCTGGCTGCATCCCTGTCACCTTGCCTGTCCCCCAGGTCCTCAGACATTTTTTAACCTCTTGGTCTGTTTCACCCACTTGTGAGAAAAAAATCACAGCTTCTGAGATGCTCCAGGTTGCAGGCAAAGTTTGTCTTGTACCAAACAGAAAAGAGGATGAGCATGGGCAGGAGAGGACAGCTCTTGGGGACCAGGATCCAACAACCATTTCCTTTTCTTGGCTGAGTGTGACATAAACCCAGCTATTTTAAATGCATCAGCATCATGTGGGTCAGGCATTGGAACAGAATGCCCAGGGAGGTGGTGGAGTCACCATCTCTGGAAGTGTTGAAAACCCACGTGGCCATGGCACTTTGCAATGTGGTATAGTGGTGTTGGGTTGATAGTTGGGCTTGATGATCTTAGAGATTCTTTCCAACCTTAGTGATTTTATATGCCAGGGAGTTGCAGTCTGCCCTTTAACTGTGGTTTTCCTGGCCATGATGGGAGGGGGAGCAGCCAAGGAAACTCCTCTGCCTCACTGGGAACCTGCCATATCTGATAGGCAATGCAGGTTGTGGGCTGACTGGCACAGCCTAACAGCTTCCAGGTGCCTGGAGGCAGAACAGTGCAAAAGCTACAAGAAGAATCTTCCTTTTGCCTCCAGGTTCACTGCTCCTAGGTGGAAGGATTGGTCCTAAGCTCCCCAGGATGCATCTGTCTCCCAGCTACTACTGACCTTTTTTCCCCACTCTGCTTATTTCATCCCTTCCACATGGCTGAAGCAGCAAGAGGGGGCATGGTGATGAGCCTTATCCTGTCCCCAGCCAAAGCATGGTATCAGCAAGGGAATTTCTGAGGTGAGAGGTGGTGGGTCCAGCATGAGCCCTTCCCATGGTAGACATGTACAGCTGGAATCTGCTAACAATTTTTATTCATACTGCACCGTATACTGGCATTTTTATTTCCCCCCCAAAAAAAAGCTGCAGAGGGATATCCTGCACCTGTCCTGGGCAGACAGCATGGGGCTGGGGCAGCATGAGGTAGGATGAGACTCTGCAGTGCCTCACAGCAAAGCAGGAGCATTCATATGGCTACACATTGAGGAAGAAGATGCAGAAATAAAACTTCATTTTTACAGAAGAGACCATTGAGATGCAGGAAAGCTCCAACAGTGCTGGAGCTGGAGTGAGATTGGTGGGGGTATGCTGGTGGGACATGTCACACCAAACTCAGATCTGGGTGCAAAAGTGCAGGTCAGTGCCCGACAGCTTCTGTGCATAGTCCTGGTCAAAGCGCTTGCTCTGAGCCACTGTGAAGTCGTTCTTGCAGTCTCCAGTGGCGGGAACCGACTCCTTGAGTTTATCAGAGACACTCTCAGCCCAGGGGAAGGCTTAGGGTTGCTGGCTGCACCCCCAAGTACTCCAAACCCACCGTCTTGGACCCGCAGCACCGCGGGGCGAGGGTGGACAGGGCACCCCGCAGTACCCAGCTCACCTAGCACCCTGCTGCTCTGTGCCAAGAGGGTGTTCCAGAGGGTGACCACACCGGAGAATGACAGAGGCAGAAATGCGGCAGATGTGGGGCCCCGCCGCCGTTCTTACAGGGAGGAGAAGAGACAGGGCGACAGCAGTGATGTTTGTCAGCGCTGCAACTGCCGGGAGGGAGGAGCAAGTGCCGGGAGAAACCGGTGCCCATTGACCTTCCCGCGGGGCCCAGTATCTCCCCACCCACAGGTCCCTGCCCCTGTCACCCACGTGGGAACAGGGAAACCACCTCACTTCCCCCCAGCTGGCACCTTCCCTGCACACGGTTTTGTAGAAATCCTCTGCAGTCCCCCAAGCTGACAGAGACCATCCCTGTGCCACAGCAGCCGAGGGGATGTGGGGTTGCACCACCTTGTGCCCAACCGAAGGAGGGACCAGCAGCCCCAGGAGATGGCAGGGCTGGGCTCAGAGCAGGTGGAGGACAGTAAGCATCCAGGGACAGGGGGTCAGGAAGGACATTTTATTTCTCTCCAGAAGTCCCAGGAGAGGCGAAGGAGCACACAGCATGGTGGCAGTGCCATTGCCACAGGTCGGATTTAGGGTGGCATCCTGCAGAGCCTCCTCAGATCTGGGTGCGAAAGCGCAGGTCGGTGCCTGACATCTTCTGCGCGTAGTCCCGGTCAAAACGCTCGCTCTGGGCCACTGTGAAGTGGTTCTTCCAGTCTCCAGTAGTGCCTGGGACCAAGCAAGATGGGGCTCAGCAGGGGCCAGGGGGTTGATGCTCTGGGAGCCCCCCAGGGCCACTCACCTTTGCGCATGAAGGGGGAGACACCCTGGTCCATGAGGTGGGAGGGCACCATGGTGTAGTTGGTGGTGGGGTTGTCCCGCATGGCCTCAAAGGAGGTGTGTTGGGTGATGGCATCCAGCACTGCCTCCGGCAGCTGCTGCCCCAGGAACTGAGCCACCTTGGCAATCTCCCGGCGAAGGTCCTGTGGGACATAGGCTGATGCTCACCCCTCCTTCCAACACTCCCAGGCCCCTCACCGTCCTCCACCTTGGTCCCTCACCTCCTTCAAGTCCTCGTAGAAGAGGTAAAGGATGGGATGATCCTTCCTCCGCTCCCAGTAGCCCCTGACATGGTCATACCAGGAACCGTATGCCACTGCATGGAGAAAGTGGACAAGAGTGTGAGTGTAGGAGCTGGAGGAGGATAAAGGGTGACCCCTGCTCTGCCCAGGGGTGCCCTATCCCACCTCTGCCAGCCATGAACTTCTCCAGGTACTGGTCCCATGTCCCTGGATGCTGCTGGAAATTATTCATCAGGTCAAAGTGGTAGTAGGAGACAGCCACATCCTTGGCATTGCGCCCCGTGTAGATCATCTGCAGAGGAGACATAGGGTATGAGAGGCAGCCCCAGGATCTCCAGAGAGGGGAAACTCTCCAGCTCCTAGGTAGGGCTCCCAACACCAGTCAGGATGCTGGAGAAAGCAGCTGGGGTTCCTGCCTCAGGGGGACAGGGGGGCTGCAGTGCCCTCTGGGCTAGAGATGGGGCTTGGGGGTTACCTTGCAGCGGTTTTCCCAGAAGGATTTGGGCAGGATATGTGCAGGCAGGTGACTCTTCACCACACGGGGTGAGGGCATGGTGGCCAGTAAGTCTGTCCCTGGGTGACCCCAAAGCACAGGGGTGATCCCTAGCAGGTCCTAAGCAGAGTCCCCCACTGGGGTGCCCACAGCCAAGCCCTCACATCCCACTACCTGCTGGCATCTCCCCAGGTGCAGCGAACTCCAGCATGGGCACTCTCTTCATGATAATGTCCCGCTTGCACTTCTCAGGGTCACCACCTTGCAGGATCATGTCCACAATCTCACTGACCCAGGTGGTGCCTGGGGAAAGCAATTCAGCATAGGGGTGGGCAGGGTGGTGCTGGAGGACTCAGCACTGACACGCCCCTGAACCTTGACTAGGCACCATGCAGGTGAAAGGAAATCCCACACGGCTCTTTCCCAAATGTGCTGTGTCCCCCGAGGCAGCTGGTCCCAGCTGTACATTGTTCTCGCCCACACAGCACCACCACGTCAGGTAGGCTCAGGGACGCTCACCCGATTTGGGGAAGGTGGCTACCACGATGTCCTCGGGACGGCTCTGGAAGCTGTCAATCCGCTCCCAGCCGTGGGCGAAGGCGTTGACCATGGGAATGCCGTGCACTGTGTGGCAGGGCTGCCGCAGGAAGGTTTTTGCATTGGCCATCCTGCTGGGGACAAGGACAACCTGCAGGGGGCTGGTCGGTGCAGGGGAGCCCCCTCAACACCCAGCAGGGGCAGCTGTCACCGTTCCTGTCCAAGGAGTACCAATGACACTGTCAGCACAAAGATCGCAGGTCACTACAGCCCTGCCGCTGTGCCTGCTGTCAGGAATGAGTGTCGTCTGTGGGGACGGGAGCGGACCCTGCACTTCAGTGAAGGCTGGGAATGCCCGCGGGGACCCACGTCACCAGGTCAGTCACCTCTGCCCCTGCCTCAGCACCCCAGGGGAGCAGGGAACCGACTCCTTGAGTTTATCAGAGACACTCTCAGCCCAGGGGAAGGCTTAGGGTTGCTGGCTGCACCCCCAAGTACTCCAAACCCACCATCTTGGACCCGCAGCACCGCGGGGCGAGGGTGGACAGGGCACCCCGCAGTACCCAGCTCACCTATTACCCTGCTGCTCTGTGCCAAGAGGGTGTTCCAGAGGGTGACCACACCGGAGAATGACAGAGGCAGAAATGCGGCAGATGTGGGGCCCCGCCGCCGTTCTTACAGGGAGGAGAAGAGACAGGGCGACAGCAGTGATGTTTGTCAGCGCTGCAACTGCCGGGAGGGAGGAGCAAGTGCCGGGAGAAACCGGTGCCCATTGACCTTCCCGCGGGGCCCAGTATCTCCCCACCCACAGGTCCCTGCCCCTGTCACCCACGTGGGAACAGGGAAACCACCTCACTTCCCCCCAGCTGGCACCTTCCCTGCACACGGTTTTGTAGAAATCCTCTGCAGTCCCCCAAGCTGACAGAGACCATCCCTGTGCCACAGCAGCCGAGGGGATGTGGGGTTGCACCACCTTGTGCCCAACCGAAGGAGGGACCAGCAGCCCCAGGGGATGGCAGGGCTGGGCTCAGAGCAGGTGGAGGACAGTAAGCATCCAGGGACAGGGGGTCAGGAAGGACATTTTATTTCTCTCCAGAAGTCCCAGGAGAGGCGAAGGAGCACACAGCATGGTGGCAGTGCCATTGCCACAGGTCGGATTTAGGGTGGCATCCTGCAGAGCCTCCTCAGATCTGGGTGCGAAAGCGCAGGTCGGTGCCTGACATCTTCTGCGCGTAGTCCCGGTCAAAACGCTCGCTCTGGGCCACTGTGAAGTGGTTCTTCCAGTCTCCAGTAGTGCCTGGGACCAAGCAAGATGGGGCTCAGCAGGGGCCAGGGGGTTGATGCTCTGGGAGCCCCCCAGGGCCACTCACCTTTGCGCATGAAGGGGGAGACACCCTGGTCCATGAGGTGGGAGGGCACCATGGTGTAGTTGGTGGTGGGGTTGTCCCGCATGGCCTCAAAGGAGGTGTGTTGGGTGATGGCATCCAGCACTGCCTCCGGCAGCTGCTGCCCCAGGAACTGAGCCACCTTGGCAATCTCCCGGCGAAGGTCCTGTGGGACATAGGCTGATGCTCACCCCTCCTTCCAACACTCCCAGGCCCCTCACCGTCCTCCACCTTGGTCCCTCACCTCCTTCAAGTCCTCGTAGAAGAGGTAAAGGATGGGATGATCCTTCCTCCGCTCCCAGTAGCCCCTGACATGGTCATACCAGGAGCCGTATGCCACTGCATGGAGAAAGTGGACAAGAGTGTGAGTGTAGGGGCTGGAGGAGGATAAAGGGTGACCCCTGCCCTGCCCAGGGGTGCCCTGTCTCACCTCTGCCAGCCATGAACTCCTCCAGGTACTGGTCCCATGTCCCAGGGTGTGGGTGAAGTTTGTTCATCAGGTCAAAGTGGTAGTAGGAGACAGCCACATCCTTGGCATTGCGCCCCACGTAGATCATCTGGGGAGAGCTGAGTGACATAAAGTCCTGGTGGGGCAAGTCCCCGCCTTGTCTCTGCTGGGTCCCTCCAGATGTGTCCCTTCCAGCCTGTTACCTTGCAGTGGTTTTCCCAGAAGGATTTGGGCAAGATGCAAGCTGGGATGTGGGTCTTGATGATGCGAGGGGATGCCATGGCCTCCAGCTGCTCTGTGCCTTGAAAGCAGATTTCCTCCAGGATGCTCCCACTGACAGCGGGATGCCCCTCCTGAAAACTATGCCTCCCCCCCACCCAGCACCTGCTGCCCTTAGCCATCCCATGACACCCTGCTACCTGCTGGCAACTTCCCAGGGGCAGCAAACTCCAGCATGGGCACCCGGTTGATGATGGCATCCTGCTTGCATTTTTCAGGGTCACCGCCTTTCAGGATCATGTCCACGATCTCGCTGACCCAGGTGGTGCCTGATGAGAGGCTGGGTGTCCAGCTGACGCCATTTCAACTGGAGCTCAATCGTGGGCACCAAAGGTGCACCATCCACCAGTGCTGCCTTTTGGCATGTCCCAGGTGCCAGCCCAGAGGCAGCAGGCTGGTGGTTCCTTTCCTGAGCACAGGCCCTCTCCAGTGCTCAGGGATGCTCACCAGATTTGGGGAAGGTGACCACCACGATGTCTTCAGGGCGGCTCTGGAAGTTGTCAATCCGTTCCCAGTCACGGGCAAAGGCGCTGACCATGGGGATGCCATGCACCATGTGCCAGGGCTGCCGCAGGTAGGTGTCCAGATCAGCCATCCTGCTGGGAATGGGGAGGGAGACACTGCAGTGGTGGTTGCCAACATGAAGCATCAAGTTGCAGCAGGAGAGGTTTAGGTTGAGTATTAGAAGGAACTTCTTGACTCAAAGGGTTCTCAAAGACTGGAACAGGCTGCCCAGGGAGGTGGTTGAATCCCTATCCCTGGAGGTGCTTCAAAGAGGCAGAGATGTGGTGCTGAGGGCCATGGAGTTTAGTGTCTTGGTAGAGTTAGATAATGGTTGGACTGGATGATCTTAAAGGGGTTTTCCAAACAAAGCTCTAGTCTATGATCACGGGGCCACCTCATCATCCCCTAGGTTCCCCAAAATCTCTGCTGAGCCCAGACATCTCTTGCCTGCTGGCATCCCGGGAGATGGCACCTGCCTTCTTCTGGGATTTTTGGGGCCTGTTCAGTGGTGCGAGGAATAGGAAGGGTCACAGCCAGCCCCGGATGGGTCTCAGGTCAGTACTGCCAGTGCGCAGCTCCCGCATCGAGCTGGGCTTTGCAGGCTGGGCTTCAGGCCGCCGTCTGCCCCCCGCTTTTCTCGCCCTGCTGGCATGGGGCAGCTCGGCTTTGTAGGGGAGCTACCTGAGGGTTCGAAGGCGACGGGAGCTTGGATCTGGGACTCGCAAGCTTCTCCCAGAGGCCTGTGGCGACCTTGAGCTCCTCCGAGCCCTGCACAGCTCTCCCCGCCCACGCTCTGCAGCCCCGACGCTTATGGGTTGGGGGTCGCCCCGGGCCGGGCCGGCCCACTTCCTGCCCTGGGCCGGGCTCGGACTATTACCTGCTGCTCAGCCCGGAGCTGTGGCCGGGATCAGAGAACGCTTCCAGCTCGGTCCGGGGCGGGATTTATTGTCTTGCTTCATCGCGGGGAAGATGGAGGCACCGGCAGGGGGGGGGCTTCTGGGTGTGCGGGGGCCCGGGGAGGGGCATCGCTAGGGAAGGGACTCGGAGCGAGCCGGTCCCGGGGCCGTACAGGGAAGAAACGAGAGGGGATGGGGACGCCGCAGCCGTGGGGACAGTCCCCAGGCACCTGTCATGAGCTGTGCGGTGCTCGGCACCCCCCTGATAATCACATAGATGGAGCAGGGAGGAAATCGCAGCTCCGGGCTTGCTAGTGTGATGTGGGGG
>WBNM01044283.1:89642-102844 GCA_013399055.1 Ramphastos sulfuratus | reverse complement strand
GGGGGGGGTCAAGAAAGGCTAACGAGGGCAAAGCCATGGTAGAAGCTATGTTTTATAAATGAACTGATTCCAAGGGAGTATGTTTATCATGGCTTGGACAATAATTGGACCCCAAATGATGTGAAAATTATAGCCCTTACAGGAGCTGAGGGGAGGTTAGCAGCTTTTTGTGTGTAGAGCTGATTTGCATCAAGTGGCACAGGGATTAAAAATTCTCACTTACTGTGGTTTTTTGTTTGTTTTGTTTGTGTTTTGGCTTTTTTTTTTTTTGTGTGTGTGGGGGTGTGGTTTTTGTTTTTTTGTTTGTTTGGGTTTTTTTACAGAAGATGGCAGTCAGCTTTCTTTGGGACTCACATTTAAATGTCACCTGGATGAAAGATCAAGTTACCCGATGTGCAGTGCAAGCTGAATGTAACAAAAGGTACTTGCAGCTCATCACAGAATCACAGGATGTCAGGGGCTGGAAGGGACCTCCAATGCTCATCCAGTCCTACCCCCCTGCCTGAGCAGGAGCACCTACAGCAGATCACACAGCTCTTGAACATCTCCAGGCAGCTCTTGAATATCTCCAGAGAGGGAGACTCCACAATGTCCCTGGGCAGCCTGTGCCAGGCTTCTGTCACTCTCACAGGGGAAAAAATTCCTCCTCATGTTTCCATGGAACTTCCTATGCCTCAGCTGCCACCCATTGCCCCTTGTCCTGGCACTGGGCATCACCCAGCAGAGCCTGGCTCCAGCCTTTTACCTCTCACCTTTCCATCTTTATAACCATTCCTGAGAGTCCCCCTCAGGTCCTCCTCTCGAAGCAGCAGAGCCCCAGCTCCCTCAGGCTCTCCTCCCATGAGAGATGTTCCATTCCCTTAATCATCCCTAATGCTGCTGCAGCAAGCTTTATTGTCCAGGGGGGTAGGTTTGTCATTTTGCAGATCCTGCAGATGAATTTCCTTTCCAGCAGTGCTGGCCTGCCAGTCCAGAGGAATGAAGACAGTGTAATTGCTTTCTTTAATGGAGCTAAACAACCTGGGATATTTTTAGTGTGTGGAAGTACCTGGAGGACAGTATCAAATCACAGAACCACAGAATTACAGAACGTCAGGGGCTGGAAGGGACCTTGAAAGATCATCCAGTCCAACCCCCCTGCACTGTTTGGTTACCACATGCTGTCTGTAGACCCTCCACAACCTGCAGGGCATCGACTCTCAGGTGTTGTTGCCCAGCAGAGCTGAGCAGTGCTCCTTTAAAAGGTGATGGTTGCAAACCAGGTTGAAGAGCAAGCTGCCTCTTGGCAAACACCAAAGAGCGTGTCTGCTCCTCCTTTGGCCTCATTCAAAGCCACATCTTGCTTCCATTCTTGGAATGATTTCTATTTCCACCCTTCAGAGGTTTTGGTGCTGTGGGCCCAAGGGTGGTTCTGGTGCATGCAGCTCTCCAAAGCCAGCGACACCGTCCTGAAATCATCTGCTCACACAGCTGCTGATTCAGACTTGCCAGCTCCACATTAGGTGCTGAGGAATGCCATTCTGGGGTGGGTTAGAAGGGCTGTGGTTAGTAGGTCAAGAGAGGTTCTCCACCTCTACTCTGCCCTGCTGAGGCTGAATCTGGAGTACAGTGTCCAGTTCTGGGCCTCTCAGTTCAAGAAGGACCTCAGGGGACTGCTTGAAAGAGTCCAGCACAGAGCCACAAAGATGCCGAAGGCAGTGGAAGATCTTCCTTAGGAGGAGAGCCTGAGGGAGCTGGGACTGTGCTGCTGGGAAAGGAGGAGCCTGAGGGGGGATCTCAGGAATGGTTATAAAGATGTGCAGGGTGAGTGGCAAGAGGCTGGAGCCAGGCTCTGCTGGGTGATGCCCAGTGCCAGGACAAGGGCCAATGGGTGGCAGCTGAGGCATAGGAAGTTCCATGGAAACATGAGAAGGATTTTTTTCCCCTGTTCTGGTGACAGAACACTGGCACAGGCTGCCCAGGGGGGTTGTGGAGTCTCCCTCTCTGGAGATACTCAAGAGCTGCCTGGATGTGTTCCTGTGTGATCTGCTGTAGGTGCTCCTGCTCTGACAGGGGAGGTTGGACTGGATGAGTTTTGGAGGTCCCTTCCATCCCTTGATGTTCTGTGATTGATTCTGTGATTTTGTGATTCTGTGAATGCAGATTTTTGATGAGCTGCCAAGGCTGATGAGCTGCTCCCATCCACACACCTTTGGATGGTAAAGTTGAAGAAAGGTTCAGGACAATAGTGATGGCTAGCATGAAGAAGAAGAGACAATCACAGCTGTCTTTGGCCTGGCCACAGGGTTGTAGCAGGGAAACTAAGAAGCCAATTAGATCTCTACCTGACAGTATGACAAAGAGCACAGGAGCTAATTAAATATGAGGTGTTACTGTGACAACCCACAAGGCAGCAGCATGCTGAAAACAAAGTGTGGAAATGTGAAGCTGAAACCAGAAGAGAAAAAAAAAAAAAAAAGAGAGAGAATAAAAACATGTGAAAGAAAGGGGGAAAGAAGTACAATAGAAGCAAGAGCAAATGAAAAGGTCAAAATACAATTTGAAAGGATGGGAAACAAAAAAGAGTAGGTAGTGATGGAGCACTGAGATAGAGGCATGGTCAGAAATGAAGCACTTGCTAGCCTGGTTAACAAACAAGGTACCAGGGTGTGGTGTTTCACACACAGATGTTCTGCCTGGGGTTTTGAAATATGGCTTTAACCATCTCAAAGTGTTCAGCCTCTGGACGACTCCTAGGCTCTGTCAGTAGTTAGCAAAGAGACAAATACTGGAATCATAGAATGTTCCTTCATATTCTGTGCTTCTGTGCTCCACAACCTCCCTGGAGGTGTTCAAGGCCAGGTTGGATGAGGCCTTGAGCAACCTGTTCTAGTGGGAGGTGCCCCTGCCTATGGCACAGGGAGGTTGGAACTGGCGGAGCTTTGAGGTCCCTTCCAACCTCAACCATTCTACCATTCTATGCTTCTTCCTGCTGCACTCCTGTTCCTGCTGGGCTAATTGCTTTGGCAGGGCAAACAGCGCCAGTGTCAGCTTACCTTTTGTGTTTCAAAACTGCTCAGATATACAAATTTGCAATAATTATAGAGAGGCAACTCTGATGCAGCACTGCCAGAGGACAGTGGAAATGACAAGAAACTTGTTTTCATCTGAAACATCTAACATGCATGGTTGATGTCAGGCTCTGACCAGTGTGGATTAAGTGATCCATGCTCAGCTTAGACCTCCAGAAGTCACTGCACTGCTAATGAGCGAAACAATTCTCTGATTATAAAATCATTACCAGTCAATAAAACCAGCTCAAGCCACAAAACAGGAGCAAAGTTCAGGGATCTGACAGTTTATAGTTCAGGCCTGTCTCTGAAAATGTCAGGAAAGAAAAAGAACCTCTCTGTAAAGTCGCTACTCAGTGGAACCCAGCACAGGAAAAAAAAACAACAAAACAACCTCCAAGTGCCATGGCAACACTCATGGACACTTCTGAAACAAAACGTGGTTTCTAAGGTGAAGGAATGAGGCCTTAATCTTTGCTCTCAGCTCTCCATGCCTGCCTTCATCCCTTAAGGATGGTTCACACAGCTACTAATGATCTAGCAAAATGCAGGCAGGGAAGAAAAAGGTGAGAAGAAAAAAAAAAAAAGAGCAATACAAAATGTATCTAAATTCGGCTATGAAGACATATAGTAAGAGAAAGCAGTGAAGTTAGGCAGGCACAATTCCCTCTGAAGGGCCCAAACTGTTGCTAGACCCAGCCTGGGCTTGTACAGAGCTGTCATAGGAGTTGGCAGGAGCAGGATGGATGATCAGTGATGGCTGAGAGCTGACTGAAACTGGCAGTGAATTTTCTCACCAGGGGTTATATCAGAGGAGGAGTTTATTACATTGCATCTCTCATTTGGCTGTGCTCTGCTTCTCAGGTCTTGGCTTGGCTGATGTTCATTCATCACTTCCATTCTCTTCCACTTGTTTATAGGAAAGAGATTGCTTTTAGGTGGCTTTACAGAATCACAGAACCTTAGAGGTTGGAAGGGACCTCCAGAGACTGAGTCCAACCCCCCCCGCCCAAGCAGGATCACCCAGGGGACTCCACACAGGAATGCATCCAGGTGGCTTTGGAAAGTCTTCAGAGGGAGATTCCACAACCTCTCTGGGCAGCCTGTGCCAGGGCTCTGGCACCCTCACTCTAAAGAAGTTTCTCCTCATGCGGAGCTGAACCCTCCTCTGTTCCAGTTTGTATCCATTGCTCCTTGGCTTATTCCTGTGCACCACCCAAAAGAGCTTGGCCCCCTCCACTTGACACCCACCCCTCAGATATTTGTACACAGTGAGCAGAGCTCCTCTCAGCCGTCTCTTCTCCAGAATAAAAAGCCCCAAGTTTTCCCATGGCTCCAGCAGCTCAGTGCTGGGACTCAGCTGATCCCAGCTTCCCAGCTGCTCCTTGGGCTGCTGATTCTGCCTTCTTCATTCATGACTTTCTCCCTGAGGAGCTACAGACAGGCTCTCTAACACCCTGCTTCCTTCTGTGGGTGGTCAAAGCAGGAGTCACTTAATTCACTTAATTTGCTCCTAGAGGGTTGAAAAAAGGGCAGAGGTCATGGTAGGGCAGGAAAGGAGGAAAGAAAGCATTGGAGAAGGAAAGCATTGGAGCTGATTGAAAGTCAAGCTCAGAGCCACAAAAATGATTAAGAAGGTTGAACATCTTCCTTATGAGGAGGGCCTGAGGGAGCTGAGGCTCTGCTGCTTGGTGAGGAGGACACTAAGGGGTGACCTCATGAATGGTTATAAATATGTAAGGGGTGAGTGACAGGAGGATGGAGCCAGCCTCTTCTCAGTGATGCCCAGTGACAGGACAAGGGGCAATGGGTGGAAGTTGAGGCTGACCCCACCCCCCAGTTTAGGGTCAATCCTAAACCATGTCCCTAAACACCAGCTCCACAGGCTGCTTAAACACCTCCAGGCATGGTGACTCCAGCACTGCCTTGGGCAGACCATTCCAGTGTTTGAGAACCCTCTCTGGGAAGAAATATTTCCTAGCACTCAGCCTGAACCTCCCCTGGCACAGCTTGAAACCATTTCCTCTGCTCCTGTCTCTTGCCACCAAGGAGCAGAGGCTGCCCTTTCCTTGCTCCAACCTCTCTTCAGGTAGCTGTAGAGAGCAATGAGCTCTGTCCTCAGCCTCCTCTTCTCCAGCCTGAATATCCCCAGCTCCCTCAGCCCCTCCTCATAGCTCAGCTGCT
This sequence comes from Ramphastos sulfuratus, assembly GCA_013399055.1. Taxonomy (NCBI): domain Eukaryota; kingdom Metazoa; phylum Chordata; class Aves; order Piciformes; family Ramphastidae; genus Ramphastos; species Ramphastos sulfuratus. Next base: position 97,610 of record WBNM01044283.1, on the reverse strand, counting down.
CCAGGCTCTTCTCCAGCCTCCCTGCCCTTCTCTGGACATGCTCCATAACCTCAATGTCCTTCCTGTAGTGAGGGGCCTAGAAGTGAACACAGCACTTGAATATAACAGCACTTAGCTCTGTTATATAACTTTTGTTTGCAGAGCTTAACATTCTTTGTAGAAATGAAAGAAATGCACTTCCACCTTGCATAGTGCAGACAGCAAGAGAATTGGATCACAAAGAAGCCTTATGGCAGACCCATGGAGAGATCATGGGTCCTTGTCCATCCGTGCTTAGCCTGGACCTTTCTGTATGCCTAAAGTCCTCTTCATCTGGAGGTTTTGTTGGAAACTGACCCATATCAAGGATGCTGAAGGGCCTGGAGCACTGCCTGAGGAGGAAAGGCTGAGAGCCCTGGGGCTGCTTTTTGTGCAGAGGAGAAGGCTGAGAGGGGATCTGAGCAATGTCTATCATTAGCTGAGGGCTGGGGATCATGAAGGAAGGGACAGGGACAGCCTCTGCTCACTTGTGCCCTGGGATAGGACAAGGGGCAAGGGATGGAAACTGCAGCACAGGAAGTTCCACTTGAACGTGTATAAGAACTTTTTGAGTGTAAGGGTGAGAGAGCCCTGGCACAGGCTGCCCAGAGAGGTTGTGGAGTCTCCTTCTCTGGAGCCTTTCCAGCCCTGTCTGGATGTGTTCCTGTGCGACCTTGTTGGATTCTGTGGTCCTGCTCTGGCAGGGGGTTTGGACTGGAAGAACTCCAGAGGTCCCTTCCAACCCCTAACATCCCGCGATCCTGTGATCTCAGAATCTCCTTTGGGGCTCTGGTACCTTGCCTAGGCTACATTTTCAGGCCTAAAACAGTTAGGATAACTCACAAATGGCCTCACCTTGTACTATATTCTTACAAACTCTGCAACTAGACAACTGAAAAACAACAGCAACAACGAAAAACCCTCGGTGGTGGTTATCAAACTTACTTTAGGACATCCTTGTCCTACCATGCACCACAAACCAGAAGATGGTGTTGCAACAGAATTAGATTTTGCTCTTAAAAGATATTGTCTTGTAATTTATGCAGCTGTATTACCCTGGTTTTGCTTTGAACCACCAGGCTGCATCATAGATTATAGTCCTGCTCAGGCAGAAGGGTTGGACTCAATGATCTCTTTGGTCCCTTCTAGCCCCTGACATCCTGTGATCGTATCTTCTACATCAGAGAGGCAAAATGCTACTTTTCATAGGATTTTACCTCTTGTTATTAAATAATTCTAAGTAATAAAACATTCTGCTTTAAGTACACACATTTTATTTCCCTGCATCCAGCCTCTTCACCGTTAATGAAGAAAAACTAAAGCAGGAAGCACAGCTCTGTGCTTTTTTTCCCTGTTTCTCTTATCTATTCCAGTTTGTAGATCCCAAGAGCCATTTGGACTCACTGTTTTGAATATCCATGGAAATAGATCACTTCTAGTGACCAACAGTGCTCATCAGAAAGGTTCTGTAGATGAATCCATGCCCCTTGGCCCAGGTGGCTATGAGATTGCTTTGGCAATAAGTCCCATTGTGTGACTCATTTCTTTCTGGGGTGTTGTGTCTCCATAAGAGTTGCTTTTCAAGGCCCAGGATAGTGTTCCATGTAATGGCATGGAGTACAGGGTAGGTTTCCAGACATGTGGTGGTTGCTTCCACCATTATATGCACCTGGTGCTTGCCTTGGTAGGTTTGTGAGAGTGTGATATGGCCAACTTGCCAGGCTTCTCCATATTTATATTTCAGCCACGGTCCTCTGTACCACAGAGGCTTTAACTGCTTGGCTGACTTGCTTGCTTGCAGCCCACGGTTCACATTCATGGATAACCCCTGCAATAGTGCTCATGATGAAGTCCACCCCTTGATCACAAGCCCATCTATATTAATCCCTTCCTTGACAACATGAAATGTCCTGGGCCCACTGAGCTATAATTCACCCTTACATTGATAGTTCAGATGTCAGTGCCTGGGAGGGAAGGGAATGGAGTAAAGTATCTCACCCATAGAATGGCTCTCTGAGGAGAAGAAGTAAAAGGTGTAAATAGTAACCGATTCCAAGAGGCAGTTCTTGAAGTATGGAGATGATGGCAGTGCCGAGTACAAATAGCAGATTGGTCTGACACAAATCATTTTGTCATATCAGAAGCCAGTGTTACACAGTACAGTGCAATGATAATGTTGATCCAGGCCATAGAGATGATAAACAGCACAACAGAAAACCCTTACTGCAAGTGAGCTGTTGAGTAATGCAGCTCTGAGAACAAGCACAACCACTCAGGAGCCCCCAACACAAGAAGGACATGGAAGTGTTGGAGCCAGTCCAGAGGAGGCCACAAAAATGCTCAAAGGGCTGCAGCAGCTCTGCTATGAGGACAGGCTACAAGAGTTGAGGCTCTGCAGCCTGGAGAAGAGAAGGCTTTGAGGAGACCTTGGAATGGCCTTCCAGGATATGAAGTGGGCTACAGGAGGGCTGGGGAGGGACTATTGACAAGGTCTTGTAATGATAGGATGAGGAGCAATGGGTTTGAAGTGGCAGAAGGGAGATTGAAACTGGATGTTAGGAAAATGTTTGTAGTGAAGGTGGTGAGACACTGCCACAGGTTGCCCAGGGAGGTGTCCAGCACCAGGTTGGATAAGGCCTTGAGCGACCTGTTCTAGTGGGAGGTGTCCCTGCCTATGGCACAGGGGGGTTGGAACTGGCCGAGCTTCGAGGTACCTTTCAACCTAAACCATTCTGTGATTCTAGGAATCTTCAGTTGCCTCCACCAGCCAGCTAATCCCTGTTTACTATTCATTATGCTGAGTCCAACTGACCTTCAAGGGAGCTTACATGAAGCAGATGTTGTGGAGCAGAGACAAGAAATCCAAAGCCAGATTTCTTGCAGACCTTTGTAAACAAGCCACAGGAAGACACGAAGTAATGAGGTGTCCTAATTAACTCTGTTATTATTGGGAAATAATAGCTTAACTTGAGGAAGTGACTCTGCTGCTGTTGGAATAGTCTGGAAATAAATACTCAGAACTACAAATTGGAACAGAGAAGGTTTCACCTCCACATAAGGAGAAGCTTCTTTTCAGTGAGGGTGCCAAAGCCCTGGAACAGGCTGCCCAGAGAGGTTGTGGAGTCTCTTTCTCTGGAGACTTTCCAAACCCACCTGGATGCATTCCTGTGCAGACTACTCTGGGTAATCCTGCTTTGGCAGGGGGGTTGGACTGGATGATCTCTTGAGGTCCCTTCCAACCTCTAATGTTCTGTGATTCTGTGAGAGACAGGGACCTGCTGGACAGAGTCCAGTGGAGAGCCACAAGGATGAGTGGGGGACTTGAGCATCTCCCCTGTGGAGAGAGCCTGAGAGCCCTGAGGCTGTGTAGTCTGGAGAAGGCTGAGAGGGGATCTGAGCAATGTGTACAAATATCTGAGGGTGGGTGTCAAGTGGAGGAGGCCAAGCTCTTTTTAGTGTTTTGCACCAATAAGCCAAGGAGCAATGGATACAAACTGGAACAGAGAAGGTTTCAGCTCCACATGAGGAGAAACTTCTTTACAGTGAGGGTGCCAGAGCCCTGGCACAGGTTGCCCAGAGAGGTTGTGGAGTCTCCTTCTCTGGAGACTTTCCAAACCCACCTGGATGCATTCCTGTGCGGACTACCCTGGGTGATTCTGCTTTGGCAGGGGGTTGGACTGGATGATCTCTGGAGGTTCCTTCCAACCTCCAACATTCTGTGATTCTGTGGTTCTGCGAACTAAACCAAAGGCACTGCAGCCCATAAATACCACTGTTATCTGACATAGTAGATTATCAATTTTCATCATGTCACCAAAGCTTCTCAAAAATACCTAAAAAAGACCCCCAAAGTGCCAAACAGAGGGTAAAAACAGCCTCCAGATATTGGCAGCTTTCACACAGACTCATCTGTTTCTGCAGAGCGTTCAACTGCCTCCTTGGGGAACGATGACTCCTAGGGCAGAATCGCCAGTGTAGAACACTCTGTGCAACTGGAGCCAAGAAGAAAAATCAGGCCTTTCATTCTGGATCTATCTGAAGTCATCTGAGAAGAGTTCAGGAATCTCTCTGTCTTTCCAGGAGGAGATTAATGATTGCTCGTTTTCCGATCATCTGTCCATAGCAACCGGGCTGCATGGAGTGAGGCTTGCGCGCCGCATCCTGAGAACTTTTCTCTTTGCCAAACATTTTACCATTTTCCATTTCAGAAGTGTCTAAATTTAGCAGTGGTACATAGCTCTGCCTCCCCAGGGGCCTCCAGTTCAAAAGTCCACTCTGTTTTTGCATGTAAATTTACAGCAAACAGCCCAGCATGATACAGCAGTGGCTGAAGAACAGCCTACATCCAGGATACAAACCTTTATCTGCTCCCTTGGGGGGTGCAAGAGTTCAGGTGGTGTGCTTGGGGGTGCAGCAGTTGAAGGCATTTTCTCTCTTGCTTTCGGTGTGGACTTCACAGAGCCATGGGATGTGAGATGGCTGTGCTCCTGTGGCTGCTTGCAGCTCTTGCCTTGCATTGCCTCGCCACAAAGCTGAACAACAGCCCTGCAGTCTGGTTGCCCACTCTTAGAATCATAGAATGGTTGAGGTGGGAATGGACCTCAAAGATCATCCAGTTCCAACCCCCACCATAGGCAGGGACACCTCCCACTAGAACAGGTGACTCAAGGCCTCATCCAACCTGGTGCTGGACACCTCCATGGAGGTTGTGGAGCACAGAAGCACAGAATGGGATTTTTGATCACATTCTGTGATTCTGTGCTCCACAACCTCCCTGAGCAACCTGTGCCAGTGTCTCACCACCCTCACTGCACTTCCTCCTAATATCCAGTTTCAATCTCCCCTCTGACACTTTAAACCCATTCCTCCTCATTCTGTCATCACAAGACCTTGTCAATAGTCCCTCTCCAGCCCTCCTGTAGCCCCCTTCAGATCCTGGAAGGCCACTCCAAGGTCTCCTGGAAGCCTTCTCTTCTTCAGCCTGCAGAGCCCCAACTCTCTCAGCCTGTCCTCACAGCAGAGCTGCTGCAGCCCTCTGAGCATCTTTGTGGCCTCCTCTGGACTGGCTCCAACACTTCCATGTCCTTCTTGTGTTGGGGGCTCCAGAGATGCACACAGTACTCCAGGTGGGGTCTCAGGAGATCAGAGCAAAGAGGCAGAATCCCCTCCCTTGCCCTGCTGGTCACACTTCCCTTGCTGCAGCCCAGCACAGGGTTGCTGTCTGGGCTGCACTCACACTGCAGGCTCATGTTGAGCTTTTCATCACCCAAGACCCACAAAATAATGCTTGCTGGACTTCAGTAATCTATGGAGCTATCTTGTCCCCTGTCCTGCTTACATCACTGCTGTTCACTGTCCCACTGCTTCTGTGTCCTTGGTGTCCTCAGAGGGAAGCAGAAAGCGGATTTTGCCCTGCCTGAAATGCAAAAGCAGAATTTATTCACCACTGCAGTTAGCATCAATACACTGGATAGAAAGACTTTTGTATAGGGGAAGATACTTGCACATATTAGAGTAAAAAAGTATGAATCCTTGGCCCCTTAATTTATTATTATAGNCAAGGGATGGAAACTGCAGCACAGGAAGTTCCACCTGAATGTGAGTAAGATCTTCTTGAGTGTAAGGGTGAGAGAGCCCTGGCACGGGCTGCCCAGAGAGGTTGTGGAGTCTCCTTCTCTGGAGCCTTTCCAGCCGTGTCTGGATGTGTTCTTGTGCAAACTGCGCTAGATTCTGTGGTGCTGCTGTGGAAGGGGGGTTGGACTGGAAGATCTCCAGAGGTTGCTTCCAACCCCTAACATCCTGTGAGCCTGTGATCTCAGCACCTCATTCTGTGGCAATTCCCAAATGATGTCAGGTCCAACTGAGAACATCGGCAGGGTGCAGCAGCTATTGCTGGCCAGGCTGTACAAAGTCATCTCACTCTTTAGTGTGTTCCTTCTTTTCTTTATTAACATAATACAGAATCCTAAATCCTTTATGAAATACAGATAGATAGATAGATAGATAGACAGATAGATAGGCAGATAGACAGATAGATAGATAGGCAGATAGACAGATAGATAGGCAGACAGATAGGCAGATAGATAGACAGATAAAGAGATAGGTAGATAGACAGATAGATAGACAGACAGATAGGTAGGTAGATAGATAGATAGATAGACAGACAGATAGGTAGGTAGATAGATAGACAGACAGACAGATAAATAGATAGGCAGATAGACAGACAGATAGGTAGATAGACAGACAGGTAGATAGATAGATAGATAGATAGACAGACAGACAGGCAGATATATATCTATATTTCTTCTCAGCAGCACTCGTGACACCAATAAAAGAATTCCCCTAGGAACAAATCCTTCAGTTCTGAACTCTAGATTGGAACAAGGAGCATTTATAATGTGTGGAAAAGAGAAGGCCTTTGTTTGAACACAGCCACCAGGCGTGAAGAAAACACAGAAGTATGCTTGGCCACATTTTTCAGCTTCATTTTCTGTCCATAGTAACAGAGCGGAATTTCTCTCGCTGTGCTGTATTATTTTAGATATGCTCCATTACCTTGTGGCACAAAGGATCTATTACCCCCCTCCCCCCCCCTCCCCAGAATACAATGGAATTAATGCTTCTGTTGTGAAGTCTTTGAATGCTGTGTGGAACTGAGGGAACTTGAGCAGCTACCCTACAAAGAGTGTTTGAGGTGTCCCTGCCCATGGCAGGGGGGCTGGACCTAGATGATCCTTGAGGTCCCTTCCAGCCCTGACAATTCTATGATTAACTTTGTCCTGTTATTTCCACTCCTCATTTGCTGAATGCTCAGTTTCAAAAGTTAGGAGTTCCTCACTCTACCATTCACTGAAGCTGGGGAAGGTAATGACCAAGGCTCCAGTCTTGTTTTCATGAAGTAGCTTAGACTAAAACCAAAAGTTTGGGAAATGGTTGAGATGCTGCAGACTTCTTACTGATATGCAGTGAGACTTTGAGTGAATCTCTTCTCTTTTGTATGTGTGAGATGATCTGTCTTTAAAGGAGTGCATTCACACTTCATCTGTGGTTTCAGGCTGCATTATCACAGAATAACAGAATTAACCAGGTTGGAAAAGACCTCTAAGATCATCGAGTCAAACCTATCACCTAACACCTTCTAATTAACTAAACCATGGCACTAAGTGCCCCATCCAGTCTCTTTTTAAATACCTCCAGGGATGGGTATTCCACCACCTCCCTGGGCAGCCTATTCCAATGCCAATCACTCTCTCTGTGAAGAACTTCCTTCTAACATCCAGCCTGAACCTGCCCTGGCACAGCTTGAGGCTATGTCCTCTGGTTCTGTCCCTGGGTGCCTGGGAGAAGAGACCAACCCCACCTGGCTACAACCTCCTTTCAGGTAGTTGTAGAGAGCAATGAGGTCTGACCTGGGCCTCCTTTTCTGCAGGCTGAGCATCCCCAGCTCCCTCAGCCTCTCCTCACAGGGCTGTGCTCCAGGCTCCTCACCAGCCTTGGTGCCCTTCTCTGAACACGTTCCAGCACCTCAACATCTCTCTTGAATTGAGTGGCCCAGAACTGGACACAGCATTCAAGGTGTGGCCTGACCAGTGCTGAGTACAGGGGCAAAAGGAATTCCCTTGTCCTGCTGGCCACACCATTCCTGATATAAGACAGGATGTCGTTGGCCTCCTTGGCCACCTGGGCACACTGCTGGCTCATGTTCAGTTGCTGTCAACCAGTACCCCCAGGTCCCTCTCTGCCTGGCTGCTCTCCAGCCACTCTGGCTCCCAGCCTGTAGCGCTGCATGGAGTTGTTGTGGCCAAAGTGCAGAATCCAGCACTTGGGCTTCTTAAAACTTATGCTTACAGAGGCAGTTTGGATCTGGCTGTCCTTGGCAGCTAAGGCAGTGTTACACAGACATCCACACCATACCTAGAGCAAGTTTGTCTCTGAGGAAGCTCAGTCAAT